>CAJUYG010001981.1:29471-44041 GCA_910591675.1 Galerucella calmariensis
GCTAGAAGAAAAGTTTTATTGAATATTTTATTGGAAAATCAACACAAGGATGTACAAACTCTGTTGTTTGACTAATATTTATGAGTGATTCAACAATATTATCTTCCGTAGCAACTTTCTCAAAAGTTATTTGGAAAAATGTTTCTAATAATGAGATGTATTGTACAAAATTTTCATGCGGCATATTCAAGTTTCCAAAAGTATCCTTATTCGTATTTTCATAAGCTCTAAGGTAACAGTATAAATACGAATCGTCTAAATTCTGATACGCTTGTGAATACGTCTCACATACGCTGCATGTATGAATTTCCGAACATGTTTCAATTAAATAACCACAAAAGTGTTTTCCAATAAATCATTTGTCTGAAAGTCTTTAGGCATTGCAGTATTTGATGAAAGAAATATTGTTGGAATAGCCTTTTTTAAAAGAAGTTTTCTTTTATGAGGTTGAATAATCATGTCTGGTTAAAAATGAGCACCACATAAACGATGACTACTATTATTGTATAGAGTTTATAGTTTTGGCATCAAGTCAGGCCTATCGCATGCTTCGAGCCAAACTTTAGCTTAGAAACAAAAACAACAAATTAAATCAATGGATGAAACTAAGGCTCATAAATGTAATATGGAGATCAAATAATAAAGTATTATTCTAACAGTTTCTCGCCTTTCTGAATCCTTTGGAAAAAGGTATAATTTTCCATCACAATTATAATATTTATTGTTACATCCACGAACTACACACACTACCCGTTTTCTTCATTTTAATGGTATCCATTGCAAAAAAATGCTGATAAACTATAAAAATAATACCGAAAAGCCGTAAAAATATAAGCTGTAAAAAATAATTTGATTCGCAAATTCACCACTGGCACTTTAGTTGCTTCGCCGCCGGATGAGGTACTCATCCGAACGAAGTTGTAGGTCACAGAGAGCTCGACAGTGTAACGTTACGAGATAACATACTGGTTCGTTTCTATACTGTGATTCCTACTTTAAAACTGAACCCAATAAAATCTAGGAATCGTCGGGTAGTTCGTAGTTATTGCACCCTTGATTCCCATGTAGGCGACTCGATGCACTTCTTGCGGTACAGTGAATAAGTAAATAAAATAATACTTTGAAAATATTTGAAAAGTTTATTCATAAAAAATAAATTACATTCAATTACTAATTAATTAATTCACGAGTTAAAAAGTGTACCTATTACATGTATACAATAGAAACTTGTTTTTTTTTTTTAATGTAACAAACAATGATTGATAATAAAAACATCAGTCTGCAAAAATTACTTAAACAACGAGTTAGACCAGCTGAACTCCGAATTTAGAAAGATATCCTTGAATAACCGTTTGCGCTTGCGTATTCATATTTCCGATGAAAACTGGCAAACGACCAGGCTGCGAGTTTCCAAGACTTGACAGACTTTGAACGAGGAATTGTCTGGGCTCCGAAATTGCTAAATAAAAAAAATAATATTCAGTCGATATACTGTTATACAGGGTGATCATTTGAATTCCGACACATTTTATGAGCCCATAACTTGGAAACCGATTAAGATATCGAGAGGCGGTTTTGACTGAACGGCTCCAGGAATTAAGAATTTTTTTTCACGCTGTTGCCAATTTTGTATTTTTTGCCTAGACTCCAGGAAAAAACTTGAGTTTTTTGGGGATCAATAACTTAGACATTTTAAATGGAACACCCTGTATGTTTTTGTACCGTCGGATAGGCTGAAGCTTCTACTTTTCAAAAATATATGGTTTTATAGCAATTCAAGGTGGTTTTAAGGAACAGATTATCTTTAAAAGATTCGTTGACTACAGTAATTCCGTACATTTTTGTCAGCGCATAACTTCTGAACTAGTCATGACATCGTAAACATAAGAAACGTAATAGAAAATATTCAACCACAAATGTTGAGAGACTCTTTTATAAATCTTCAGCTACGCTTGTATAAATGTATTGACATGAATGGTGGAATATTCTACAACTTTTGTATTACAGAATTTATGTAGGTTAATTCATATTTTAACTATAAGTCCCACCAAATCAAACATAGTACCTATACCAAAAGAAGGGATCTGGTGGGTTTGGGACCACTATTCCTTCAAGGTACGGAGATTCCAATGGTTATGGATGTTAAATATCTCGGGGTGATTATTGACTCGAGATTAACATGGACTAAACAAATGGAAAAAGTAGCAACAAGATCGGAAACCACATTAATGATGGCAAAATGGGAAAACATGGGGGTCGAGTCCATGAATGATACACTGGATATACAGTGTAGTGGTTAAACCCATAATAATATATGCGGTCGTGTCTTTGGTCTGGTGGACAAATACGACATGAAAGAAAGCAATGATGAGACTAGGCAAGGTGCAAATACTTGCTTGTCTCAGTATTGCAGGGTGCATGAGAAGCACGCCAACGGCAGCACTAGAAGCCTTATTTGGCCTTCCTCCATTACACCTCGTGATAATGGGGGAAGCAAGGATGGGGCCATTTATGCAGCAAAATAACCTGAGCAACAAAATAGTTAGATCAGTACACATATCCATTAAGGACATTAAGAACCATTTTAGATATGAAAACAGGCCACTAAACTTCCCCCAGTTCAAATATGAGGTAGAAATACCTCACAGAAAGGACTGGTAAGACCCAAGCAGACTGAAGCTTCCCCGAGGAGAGACCTGGTACACAGACGGGTCACAGACTGGGGAAGGGACAGGAGCAGGTGTGTATAGTGAAATGAGAAACACAAGATGATCCTTTTCACTAGGAGAAATTACCTCTGTATTTCAGGCAGAGATTTATGCTATCCTAGAATGTGTCAGAATTAACAAATATAGGACTGACACTCATAGGATAAACATACTGACAGCCAGGCAGCCCTTGCAGCTTTAAACAACCTCAAGGTAACATCCAGACTGGTGGAAGAATGCCAGAAAGAACTGAATGAACTAGCAGACCACATTAAAGTAAGATTAGTGTGGGTGCCGGGACATAACGGTATTTCTGGAAATGAACAAGCTGATGAACTCGCGAGAAGAGGTTCAGCAACAGCATATGTTGGACCAGAACCAGCTCTTGGGACCACAAAGAAGGTAGTCCGAGGGCAAATACAAAAATGGGCACAAAGCCAACATAGACTTCATTGGAGGAACACTCCGAAACAGGTACACAGTAAAACCTTCATAGGTGACACATGTGTAAAACGGGCCGAAGAATATCAGTAGGTATAAGCTAATAATTATTACAGGTTATTTAACGGGTCATATCCCGGTAAAAGATCACCTACATAAAATAGGGTTATATAAAGGGGACCTCAGCTGCAGACTTTGTGGCATGGAGACCGAGACCGTAACCCATATCTTATCTGACTGTGAGGCACTGGACTCAAGAAGACAAACAATCTTCGGAGAAGCCGATGTGCCACCCGAAGTAGGCGATAGTAGACAATTGCGGAACTAGCCAAATGTTACACCCATGCTCAATCCCTTAAGAGATGGGATGGAATCAAAGGATGCAGTCTTGCCAGGATCACCCTGGGCGACCCTGGGAAGCTGGCGCCGTAGAAACATTTGGCGATGACCAGAAAAAACCTACGTTAAACAGTAGGATTTCTGACTGGTCACTGTCAACTAAGGAAACACCTCCATACTATGGGGCTAGTGGACACACCTCTATGCAGGATGTGTGAACAGGAAGATGAAACTGTCAGGCATGTCTTATGCGAGTGTCCGGAGTTGTCGTCAATAAGAGAGTGTGTGTTCGGTGAGTCTTGGCCCACACCTGCCGATATAAAGGAGATGTCTCCTAGTGACCTGTCCACCTTCCTGAGAAGGACAGGATGGACAATGACTTAGGAGGACAACTCCTCGGGAGGATGTACAATGGGTCACATGTGGCCTAAGTGCTGTGAACCTACACACTCACCCTCCCTACTCTACAGATACAGAAATGGATAGGTGGAATAAATGTGGGAGTAGAGTACAATAAGCCAACAGGCTGCAGAGCTCTCGGCATCAGAACGGCTTCCAAAACAAAAAAACCTATATTATGTAGATTTGTTGATGGTTAGATTCACAATTTACGTTTAGATTTGTTTTATTTTTCAAAATATTAATCATATTTGTCCAGACATATTTTTGTTCCATTGAAAATGTTTATTAAAATATGATCGAGTTGGGTGAAAACTATAAATAAAACCAATAGCCGAAGAAGCCTTACAAAAAATTTACTATTCGTCGTTCTGTAGATTAATAATAATGGTTCTACTAAAAGTCCCTTTGGGAACAAATCGTTGGGTCTTTAGCCGTTTCATGTGACAAAAATGTACGGATCGAATTACTGTAGTTAACGAATAGACCTTTTTAACGGAAGACATCTTGTGGTTGCGGCGACCGTTGTCCACCTATAGATTTATATAGGAACTAATAGAAGCTAACTGTAATATTAAATGGAAACTGTAACTTAGGGCTTGGACAGCTGTGCCTAAGCTTACAGCAACGGTATATTTCTTCTCTTTTTTTAGGGACTCGTCCAGGGAATAAATACAATTTATACTTTTATTTTTCTGGAAGAAATATAACGTTGCCGTAATCTTAGGTACACCTGACCAAGCTCTAAGTTACAGTTTCCATTTAATATTACAGTTAGCTTCTATTAGTTCCTATATAAATCTATAGGTGGACAACGGTCGCCGCAACCTCAAGATGTCTTCCGTTAGGAAGGTCTATTGCAGTCTATCTTTTTTAAAGATAATCTGCTCCTTAAGAACACTTTAAATTGCTATAAAACCATATATTTTTGAAAAGTAGAAGCTTCAGACTATCCGACGCTACAAAAACATACAGGATGTTCCATTTAAAATGTCTAAGTTATTGAACTCCAAAAAACCCAAGTTTTTTCCTGTAGTCTAGGGGAAAAATACAAAATTGGCAACAGCGTGAGAAAAAATGTCTTAATTCCTGTAGCCGTTCAGTCAAAACTGCCTCTCGATATCTTAATCGGTTTCCAAGTTATGGGCTAATAAAATCTTTTGGAATTCGAATGATCACCCTGTATAGAAACAAAACTTGTTTTTACATTCTCCATCAATAATAAGAATTTAGCAGAAACTGTAAGCGACTCATTTAAAAATAAAATTGTGTCGCTATAAATTCAAAAAAAAATCACAAGTTGAAACATTACTTACCTTGAAGTGGATCATTTTTAGCATTATTGGCAAAATTTAATTTTGCACTGGTCGTTTGATACGACGGAGTATCATCAACTTCTATAAAATGATCATCGGGTAGTATACTTTCATCGACAGGCGATTCGAAAAATGTTAGCAAAGCCTGAAATTTCAAAGTAACATTATAACTAAACTATAACCTTGCTTTTAAATTATTGTACCTGTAAAAGTTGCGGCCAATATTTCTGGTAAGTCCCTGATATCATTTCGGGACTTTCGCACAACAGTTTTGTAACTCCACATGCTACAATCTTTCTGTCGACAATCCCAGCAACTTTTTGCAATTCGGCTATGAATAATTTTTCTAATACCATTCCAAACATTCTGTAAGCAATTGAATAAATTACATGTGGGCACAGAATAACGAGGAACTAGAAATTAAGCCAGAGCAGTGCTTTCTCAACTAAACTGATAATAAAATGTATATCTACAAAAAGTTCACACACGAAAGCTTAAAATTTGAAAAAATAACCTATAAAGATCCAATACACACAGTATTCTCGAACTTTGTTTCCTATCATCAAAATTTCATGTTGGGTCATAGAAATAACAAATCATATTGTTTGAATGTATCGTTATTCAATACACAAGCGGTGGAATAATATCATCTGTAACTGTTTTAAGTTCTGTTTTTTTGCAAAACATATAAACTTCTTTCAAAATTTATTTCTTACTTCCATAGCAAATGGAAATTTCATCGAATAAATTAACCCGCTCGAAAAATGTTGTAGTACGCTTATGATATAGAACTTTTATAAACAAATAATTAACCCTCTATTTTAGTTACACCTCGAGTTACACTTATGTGTTGAATTATGATATTTTTTTGCTGTAGTAGAAATCCCATGAAGTCAGACAATTTGATGTGAAGGGATGTATTCCCTTCTCCTTTTCGAAAAAGTGTCTAATAATTTGTATTCCACATGAATGCGCGCCGGCTCGACGTTTCGCAATTCGCGCGCGCGAATTATAAAATTCATTGATAAGCATACTGACTTCCCTTTCCCTTTTTGCAAAACATCATATGGAATAAAATTCATTTCATATTCATGTCTATCTATACATACATGTTTATTCCCTTCCCTTTCTCGAAAAAGTGGCTAATAATTTGTATTCCACATGAATGAGGTTTTTCGATCCAAAAACAAAGCCAAAAAATGAAGAACAATCTTCAAAAAATTGCATATATCAGATATCTTGTGAATGCGACAAATTCTATTTAGGTGAAACATCTAGGCCATTGAAAGTCCGAATAAGTAAACATAAAAAATATATCAAAGATAGGGAGTTCTCTAAGTCAGGTATTTGTAAACATGCTTGGGAAGAGGGTCATAAAATTCAATGAGATTCGACAAAAATAATATTGAAAGAGCCCAAAAATAAAAGACGAAAAATCAAAGAAAGTGCTTTAATACAATTAAATGCAGATAAATGTGTAGCTAGTATTTCAGCCGAATGTAGCCAAATTTGGTTAGCAATGTTAGAAAGAGAAATTTCCAATAATCAATTACCTGCGTTATCAGGATAGCTTCATAATTTTTTATCCAGGTTTTCTTATGATTTATCATTGGAATAGTTGTTAATCGATACACACTTCAATATACACAAAATCACCAAACTGAGTTATACATATTTTGAAAACAAAAATAATCATACACAAAAAAGTAACAACAATTAAACGCGTTTTATTAACAACATTTCCAAAATAAGCGAAAAAAAAGCGCTATCCCAATAAAAACCGTTCCTGGAACGTGCACTTCACTGGATTCCATTTCTAGTAGACTATCATATCTTTGGAATGTCATAAAATAAAATATTTTATTTCACATTTTACCAGAGATGTAATCTACTATGAATGGACCTTAATAAAATTTGACAACAAAGTTTTGTAGTCTTAAACTTCAAAATATTAAGCGCTTTCGATTATTTACTTTTGGCTGCTAGTAGCAGCTCGTAGTGACTGAATTCCGTTCGTTTGTTACCGGGCGTGACGCCTAGTCTTACCTTCCCCTTGCCCCTCAAGCACATACCGAAAAGTATGAGCTTCAAGTCACGGACATTAAATATTTGACGTTTGTCCGGTTTGACGTTTATTTAAAGGTTAAGATTGTACCGATTACGATTTAATACGATTTAAACCTTACTAAAAATATCGAAATATGCAAAATTTTATTATCAAAAACATTATAATTGAAAACTGTTCTTCTAACAACACAGGAAATTCATTGGCATTGGCACATGTCAGGTGATTTTGAGGATCCTAAAAAATCGTGTTCGATTTGCTTAAAAGTCGTGACGACTGAAGCGTCACGCACAAGTGCTTGAAGCCCAAATAAACGAAAGCAACATAAATTGATTGTCTAGTTCTCATATTTTTTTCGTTGTGTCAGATAGGGACCAAAAATTATTGTATCATTATTTAATCTTGACAAAGGTAGCTGGAACGCTACCGAAACGTCGAAATAAAAAAATAAAAAACATTATTGTGGTTTGATTCCCAAAAAATAAGAGAAAAAATAATAAATAATGCCACAAGGAACTTACAGAAGACTTTTATGAAAACTATATTTTCCCATTTATTCAAGTAAACATTTGTCGAATGTGAAATAATAGCAATATGAATATAAAATATGGCTAAAATTGAATAGAACAATCCACTGGAGCTGTGTTCTTGCGATTATTTTAAAAACCCTTTTTTTATTATCAGCAATATGTTCGTGATATGACGAATATTTATATACCTACCTAATTATCGGGACATTTGACGTTAATTTTCAACTAAAAATCACAAAAGTATACATAATTCTTTGTTTTTACTCTTACGTTATGAAATATACGTACCAAGTTAGTACCTGTGGAACATACAATATTATGTCTAAAAAGTACATTTTCAATACATACATTTTAGATCATAAAGATAGTAAGTACATCGGTGTTATATGTGAAAAGATAAATCTAAAATCTTGGTGTTATTTCCAAGCCGTAACGAGCTACGGAAATGAGAGCTGGCAACATTGCCCATTCACCGCTGTTTCTTAAATTTGTGACCATCCGATATCAAGACAAAATTATCAAAAATTGTCAAATATTTTAAAAATATGGCGGATTTTTGGTACTTTCAATTGCGATTTTCTCTTTCAAAAGTGAATAATCCAATGATTTGTTTTTTTAACGTTCTAAAGTAATAGGGCTCTTTCTATTAAAAAAAATCTTTGCAAAATTCCGAGGGTCGCGAACCTCACCGGACCCGTGTTTTGCATAACATGTAAAGCATGACGATAACACGAGTTTTTCCTCCAACCGAAAAGTGCTCAACGCGCCTAATTTTCACTTAAAAAATTACTGAACTTTTTTACTTACTGTGCTTGGATTCCATCGACAATCGAAATCAATTCATTTGCCGAATACTTCACGATATATAAGGAAAAAAATACTATGAGATTTATTATATATTTCGTTGTTTTGCTCGAAGACAACCTTTGGAATAGAAGGAAAAATATTTGTTTGTGATAAGGTGTAAGCGCTTCTCTGCAACAAAAGTCAAGCATTAAATTCAGTTCAATAATGACAGTTTGTCAAATTATATGAAAACAAATAAAAAACTTACATCGGTAAGTGCTGAATGAGACTCTGCATCAAATAAAATCCTTCGTGATCATTTGTCTTTGATGCAATCAATTTTTGGAAAACTCCTAGAAATCCACTCTAAAAACAACAATCAAAATTATAAGAAAACAGAGGGTGGAGACAGGGAAATTTTTCAACAAATTCAAATATTCATTTCACATCCTTTTAGATCTAAGTAACATGTGGATTAGTATTAATATACTGAGCTGAAACAAATTTGGCATGATGATCGGTGTCAAGTTGTCAATCTGTTTGTAATAGGCCCGCCAAAGATAATCAGATAATCCACACTATGCTGCTGTATTCCAATTGGCATGTTTATACAGTCGCTAGCTTTGTCAATTGGCATAGTGTGGACATTAGAATCAAAAAGGTGAAGTTTGGCAAGTTTATCTGAAGCTACACGGCATACACGGTAAGAGGCGAGGAAACATGGCGCCCAACTGTCATAAACCAACAACTGTGAATATCATCCCAAATATGCTGGAGAACAAAATGTACTGGGAACAGATGACGCGTTTTATTACCGACATTATGAAGGATAAAGAAACAGAGGATAGGGCTTATCAACAAACCATGCAGGATAACTAAAAGAAGCAGAAGGAGACCCGACGTACGAGACAACTGTCTCTTTCCGGTGTTTCCTTCTTTCCACATGGATGAGGAGGGTGGTTTAGTGCGGTGAAAGTCCCACACGAACTCACAGCCTACTGTGAGGAAGGCATTAGCTTCTTCCACCCCCCTCGGGACCAAAAAAAAAACAAAAAAACGAAGAGGCATTTCGATAAAAATCATCACAAATTATGGTAGTTCGGGGGTGTGGTAATGATTATGGTTGTCGCTGCCACAGCGCCCATAGAAGCCCATAACAAATTTGGAAAAGTGTTCATCTTTTAATATTAATAAATTGAAAAAATAATGATAATAGACAAAATCCAGGGAAACAAGCACATTAAAAAATTCACCTTTAATCATATTGTTAATAATAAAAAGTCCATTTTCTAATTATCACTACATACTTAGCACTTTAGCTTTTTCATAGTTAAACGTGGCAATATTATCGAATGTTATACCTTTCACGGTTTCAGATAAACTTTATAATATAATACTGTACCACTGCTAATAATCCAAGGTGGTTGATGCAGTCTATTTATAAATAAACAAAAATTTCAAATGACTTATGTGAAACATTCATGACTTGAAATTGTTGTCTATTAAGCTGTACATATCTATCCCTAAAATTGAAATAAAACTGGTAGCTTACCACTTTATCCTGAGCTACCACTTGTGGAGAAGCCTGTGTTGCAAATGCGCTTAATAACCTTACTAAAGGACCAATATTGGCAGGTCTCTCCCACAATATTGGAGCCAATAAGCACGGCAATAGCTGCATGTAAGGTTCTGGAATTGCGCCTTGAGGAGTGTTTTCCATTAAAAGAGACAGTATTTGAAATACATATGGAATAAATTCTACAACAAAACCAAGTTATTTTAATAATAAATAATTTTAATAGCACAGCACGACCGGTCTTAGTTTACCGAATTAGAAGGTTCTTATAGCTCATAGTAGCCTAAACATAGTCTACTTAGAAGCACTTGATCATATTTCGGTAATATAGGCCACGGTTTTGTGGAGTTTTTCACCTCATTTAACTGAACACCTTATTACTATTAGTTTTTAATCCGAAAGTGATAAACTAATAGTATGGGAGATAGCACGTTTTTGAGAGAGAATTTCAGGTCAGCTGATTTTCCGATATGTTGTCCTTCTTACTCTTTCGGTTAGATTCTGGGCCATCTAGCAGCTGGTAGCCGTTGCGTTGATTGCTGCGCATCCTACCTGTACGGGTAATAATCCTGGATTTTTAAATAGTTTTTAAATATTTTTTCTCTTACTTTTTGGGAATCAAACCACAATAATGTGCGTTCCAGCGCGTTCCAGCTACCTTTGTCAAGATTAACTAATAAATTTTTGGTCCCTATCTGACACAACGAAAAAATATGACAACTAGACAATCAATAATATTTTGAAGTTTAAGACTACAAAACTTTGTTGTCAAATTTTATTAAGGTCCATTCATAGTAGATCACATCTCTGGTAAAATGTGAAATAAAATATTTTATTTTATGACCTTCTAACGATATGATAGTCTACTAGAAATGGAATTCAGTGAAGTGCACGTTCCAGGAACGGTTTTTATTGGGATAGCGCTTTTTTCCGCTTATTTTGGAAATGTTGTTAATAAAACGCGTTTGTTGTTACTTTTTTGTGTATGATTATTTTTGTTTTCAAAATATGTATAACTCAGTTTGGTGATTTTGTGTATTGAAGTGTGTATCGATAAACAACTATTCCAATGATAAATCATAAGAAAACCTGGATAAAAACTTATGATGCTATCCTGATAACGCAGGTAATTGATTATTGGAAATTTCTCTTTCTAACATTGGTAACCAAATTTGACTACATTAGGCTGAAATACTAGCTACAGATTTATCTGCATTTAGTTGTATTAAAGCACTTTCTTTGATTTTTTGTCTTTATTATTGGGCTCTTTCAATATTATTTTTGTCGAATCCCATTGTATTTTATGCCCCTTTTCCCAAGCATGTTTACAAATACCTGACTTAAAGAACTCCCTATCTTTGATATATTTTTCATGTTCACTTATTCGGACTTTCAATGGTCTAGATGTTTCACCTAAATAGAATTTGTCGCATTCACAAGATATCTGATATACCTATGCAATTTTTTGATGATTGTTCTTCATTTTTTGGTTTTGTTTTTGTTAGCATAGATCTCAACGTATTGTTCACGATATAAACACACCGAAGATAGGATGTTGCGCATGAGTGGGCGGTCCCTAATAAGACGCGTGACGTCACTCAAGACCTTTTTTGTATTGCTAAGATAGCAGTTTTGTATGTTTTTCTCAATTTACGCGTTTATTTAATTAGTTACAAAAAAACTGTAGATACGAATTATGTTCCAAATGAGCTGTTTTATACTCTACTCTGATAACATAAAAGTTTTGAAATTTGTAATACTTATCACTCAAAACTCTTTTTTAACATTGTGAAATTTCTCTTCGAAGTACTAAAACGCGATTTTCATGAAAACGGTGCAAGATGGAGTAAACTAATAGAGGAACTAATTTGTAGAGCACAAAATTTACTACAACACTAGTCTAGGAGGGGAATGCGAGATTGAATAAAAACGCGAAAACACTTTATAAAAAGAGGACTTTTATTTATGCAGTTTTTACACAGGCTTTACACGCGCTTTATTAACAACATTTCCGAAATAAGCAAAAAAGCGCTATCCCAATAAAACCGTTCCTGGAACGTGCACTTCACTGGATCCCATTCCTTGTTACAATGTCATAAAATGAAATATTTTACGATTTACCAGAGATATGATCTACTGTGAATGAACCTTGAATTTGACAACAAAATATTATTGATTGTGTAGTTGTCAAATTTTTTCGTTGTGTCTGATAGGGACCAAAAATTGTTTAAAAATCTAATTCATCTTGTCAACGGTAGCTGGAACGCCACCGAAACGTCGAAATAAAAAATAAAAAAACATATTGTGTTTTAATTCCCAACAAATAAGAAAAAGAATGAGTGAGTTGTTAATTATTAAATATTAATAAAATGTAGAATACGTGATATGTAGGAAATGAAATTTGATCTTGAAATCCGGTATTCACTATTTAAATGAAGAAATATGCCTGTGTAAAAACTGCATAAATAAAAGTCCTCTTTTTATAAAGTGTTTTCGCGTTTTTATTCAATCTCGCATTCCCCTCCTAGACTAGTGTTGTAGTAAATTTTGTGCTCTACAAATTAGTTCCTCTATTAGTTTACTCCATCTTGCACCGTTTTCATGAAAAACGCGTTTTAGTACTTCGAAAAGATTTCACAGTGTTAAAAAAGAGTTTTGAGTGATAGGTATTACAAATTTCAAAACTTTTATGTCATCAGGGTATAGAACAGCTCATTTGGAACATAATTCGTATCTACAGTTTTTTTTTGTAACTAATTAACTAAACGCGTAAATAGAGAAAAACATACAAAACTGCTATCTCAGCAATACAAAAAAGGTCTTGAGTGACGTCATGCGCACGACGGACGGAAAATGGAACACGGGAGCATCCGGCCCTGGTATTGTTAGATTTGAAGCTAGTTCGAATATTGAATTGATTCCATTTCTAATAGACTATCATATCTTTGGAATGTCATAAAATAAAATATTTTATTTCACATTTTACCAGAGATGTGATCTACTATGAATGGACTTTAATAAAAT
This sequence comes from Galerucella calmariensis, assembly GCA_910591675.1. Lineage (NCBI taxonomy): Eukaryota > Metazoa > Arthropoda > Insecta > Coleoptera > Chrysomelidae > Galerucella > Galerucella calmariensis. The sequence continues at coordinate 42,656 of CAJUYG010001981.1, forward strand.
TTGACAACAAAGTTTTGTAGTCTTAAACTTCAAAATATTATTGATTGTCTAGTTGTCATATTTTTTTCGTTGTGTCAGATAGGGACCAAACATTATTTTATTACTAGTTAATCTTGACAAAGGTAGCTGGAACGCTACCGAAACGTCGAAATAAAAAATAAAAAACATTATTGTGGTTTGATTCCCAAAAAATAAGAGAAAAAATAATAAATAATGCCACAAGGAACTTACAGAAGATATAATTTTTTTATTGCCAGACATTTTAATTGTTTTTATCATGTGCCAGACGCCATTTTTTTATTTTTGTAAATGAAAAATTTAAAGTATTTTTTAATGTTTGTAACTTTTATATTATGTTCTTTAAAGATAGAAAAATCGAAAATTATTTTGCCAAACGTTAATTCGGTTGTTTAAAAAAATTAAAAACTCATGAAAAGTATTGCTGCATAATGCTGGTAGTCAGAGAGAGAGAGAGAGAGAGAGAGAGAGAGAGAGAGAGAGAGAGAGAGAGAGAGAGAGAGAGAGAGAGTTGCGGAATATTATCGAAAATGAGACAGAAAATAGTAAAAGTACATTACTGAATCATCCTAGTAAGGACCAGTTTAAATAGAAAATTAATTATCATAAAAATAAAAAGGTGAAAATAAAATCAGAATTAACCTAAATTAAAAAAAAGTAAATGGCTTCATGACGGTTAAAAAAACACATTTTTTATTGAAAATCTCCTGATTAGGACACACGAATATCTTAGATTTAGTATAAATTATTAAGGATTTTTTATTAATTTGTTAAAAAATTCTCAGTAAACTGTAGTTTCACAATAATATGCTGCGTCTTCATAATCATCGTCGTCGTCACTCTCATTGTCAGAAATAGTTAGATCGTCGTCCGGCTGCCAGATGGACCAGACTCTAACCGAAAGAGTAAGAAGGACAACATATTGGAAAATCAGCTGACATGAAATTTTCTCTCAAAAACGTTGGTAGCTCCTATACTATAAGAGCGGCCGTGCTTATACCAAACTATTACTAGTCAAATTTAGAAGATTAAAAATTGTTTCCATTAGTGTAAATCATTTTCATGAAACTCAACTATTCTTGATAACGGTAGCTGGTACCTACCGAAACGTTGAAATAAAATTTGACTTCCAAAAAAATAATATTATGATCTTAAAAATATATTAAGCTTATCAGGTTTGTTTGTGTGATGCCTTTTGGTCAATAAAATAAGTTAACAATAATATTTAAATAAAAGACATAAATTCCCTTAAAGCTAATTTCAATAAATCCCAAGAACGTTGAATCGTTACATAAATAGAAGTAGGAAGGTCGCACGTACGAAGTCAAGTTCAGAGCGTGAAATAAACATAAATAGTATTATTTATAT
>CAJUYG010001982.1:0-44013 GCA_910591675.1 Galerucella calmariensis
CAACATGGACAATGATAAGTCTTTTTCCTTTTCCAGATGGTGGCTGCTAACCTAACGACAAACCTTCCACGAATGCTTGCCTTCCGCTTTTAATTATCAATATCAATCTAATATTTATCCAAAAAAAACTTCATTACATTCTCACGAGAGATGTTTAACTGCGCATGATCATTCAAAGCGTTGAAAGCCATATCTGGACTAAACTACTGCTTCTTTATATCGCTTTGACAGCCAATGTTGGCAATCAAATCTAATAAAATGCTCTTTTGATGCCAATTCATGCCTATTCAGGCCTACAGGTTGAATTGCTAATAAGCTATCAAATCTACTTTATGGCCAAACCGCACGCTCCTTTTAGGCAGCGATTACGTAATAAATGCTACATGTAGAAGCTTCAGTGGACGGTTTCAATTGCCTATTAGCTTCAAAAGTGACACAAAAGTCGATTTTAAACCTACTTCGATGCTTATTGTGTTACTCGGGTAGACATCACAGCGAGTTTCATTAGCAACATGACTTCTTTCCGTGAAGCACGGGGGAAATCCGAAATAATAACACATCACTTCTCGTTGGTTTTTCTGTATAGTTAATAATGTATTTCGTTTATTTCCTAATGCTGTACGGCATAACAGAAATAGTACCTACTTTATTCATAATATAGGTTATTCACATTTATACACATAGATTCAAAAGTTTTGCATCACCCTAAATCTCTGAAAAAAAAATGTGTTCATTATAAATGGATCAGAGATTAATCAAATAATTAGTTTCGATAAAAAAACGTGTATATTTGTCAAAAATTTTTATTTTCCAATAATAAACTTGCTTTAAACATAAAAAGTACTCTTAGAAAATGAATAAATTAAATACAAATCGATTCTTTTTAAAGAAAAGGTTAAGTGAGAACCTGCATGGGAACTTTTAATAAAGAGTATTTCCACCTCCAGAATTTATGCAAGCCTGAAGTCGCCTGCCCATGCTGTTTACCAAATTATTGATATTCTGTTGAGGAATATTTCGCCATTCTTCTTGGGCCGCATGAACAAGCTCTTGTACACTCCTGGGTGGGTTTCTGCGTGCTGCCACTGCCCTGGCAAGCATGTCCCAAGCATGTTCTATGGGATTCATGTTAGGAGATAGGGCAGGCCAGTTCAAACAATTGATCCCTTCAGTTTCAATATACTCTTTTACAGCTCTGGTCCGATAAGGTCGGGCGTTATCGTCCATAAAAACGAAGGAATTGCCAACAGCAGCGCGCCATAGTCTCACGTGAGGATGTAGAATCTCTCTGACATACCTATCACCAGTCATCGTTCCCTCCACATGAATTAATTCTGTGCGATCATTTAACATGATACCAGCCCAAAACATAGCACTTCCTCCTCTGAAGGGCGGCACGGGGCGAGCATGGGCAAGCTGAGCAGCTCTCGTTAGATCCTGCCACACACGTATCTTGCTATCTTGTACCAAACAAATCCTTGTCTCGTCGGAAAAAAACACCGAATTCTAAAATTCTTCAGGCAAGGCCGCGTGTTCTTGAGCCCACTATAGTCGGCGAACTCTGTGCTCAGGTTGTAGTCTGGGCACTCTTATTGGTCGGCGACACCTCAAACCTGTTGCAAGTATTCGTCTTCGTAATGTCGAGATCGATACTTGAACTCCCAACGCATGTCTCATATCTCTTTGGAGTGCTGGTATTGCCATGGTCGGGTTAAATGGGATAGTTAAATGGATATAGCGGCTCTGCCGCTGATTAGTAACACGCCTTCTACCGCTTCTAGATCTATCACGAAGAGAATTGGTCTGGAGATACCGGTTCCATACACGAGACACATTACTTTGCCAAACGCCAACTCTGTTTGCCACGAACCTTTGAGAATGACCTTCTTCAACTAAAGCCACTATTCTTGCACGGTCAATCTCACTTATGACTTGACGATTCATGTTTGCACTTAAAATCGTAAAAATCAAATGCATTGAATGTTAAAATGATCGCACTAAAAATGTTATCCTACAAAAAAAAACTGTAAACATCTGTATATTGCAAAAAATATGGAACATATTGAAATGGTAAACATCGATAAACAAGCCAACAAAAAATTGTTAGCGCAAAAAAATTCCTTCGCATCCGAAGTAGGTGATGCAAAACTTTTGAATCTATTTATGTTGAGAGGTTAATGTCCATTATTCTATCTATTGTTGAGATTATTATAAATCTACGAGGTGTTTATTATTGTTTATTCAAACTTCACCAAATCCGCGAACAATTATCAATTATCAATTTTAAAGTTTAAATATTTTAGTAAGAAGAAATTTCTTATACGTTGTAAGTATATTTACAAAACAAATTATAACAAAAAGAGTACTTTATATATATCACAGATCATATTCAAGAATATCCAAAATCACCGGAAAGCCTCTGTGATAAATATTTGAAGTGAAATAAACAGCTGTTTACTATTATTTTACGTCTAGCAGTCAAGTTAATTCATCATCTCGAAAATGAACACGGTTCGACTGTGTCGTTAAAATATGAAACATAAGTGTGAACGACCAAACCAACTGCGCTACAGCGTATTATAATCTGACAAAGTGTTTCGAAGTGTCAATTTAGACTGAAAAGGACCGGATCTGGACAATAATGAATTAAAATAATAATAAATACAATTCGATTGTAGATTATAATTTATTTGGACTACTAGCTTTAATTCCATTATTTTATTATTTATTTACTTGAAAATTTTTATATTTTATCAATTTTTAAAGTGTTTCAATGTATTTATTTATTTAATGAAATCGATAAATAGCGACAAAACAGAAATATACCAGGTATTTACTTCTGACGATGAAAATGTTATCTGTGAGATCGTTCGAGTGTATTGTTATCTAGTTAGCCTAGACCAGTTCCATGCATAAACAAAATATTGCGTTACCATAGCAACGAACAATAACTCATTAGAAGTGTCAGTGTGAAGCTGGACGACAAAAAAGTAAACCAGAGTTACGCAATAAATTAAAAGAAAAAAGATGTCCACCGAAATTGTGAAAATCGAAAAATTGGAGTATCGAGCCATCATCAAGTACCTGTATTTAAAAGGGTGAAGATTTACGAAGATATGCTTAATACCCATGGTGATCAATGTCCTCCGTCCTCTCCAAGACCTAAGAAGTTTCGTGTCCCAAAACTCTGCTGGAAAAGTTCTTGCTTCAGTTTTTTTGGGATTGCCATGGAGTAATCATGATTGATTTTTTGGATAAGGGTAGAACAATAACCGGAGATTACTATTCGACATTACTGACCACCCTACGGGAAAAAATTGGAGAGAAAAGAAGCGGAAGGCTATCCAACGGTGTTTTTTTGCAGGACATCGTCCCTGCACACAAATCTCATGTTACCATGCAAAAAATTCGTGATTTAGGGTTTGAATTACTAGAGCACCCCCCTCATTCACCAGATTTGGCTCCGTCCGACTATCATCTCTTTTCCCAACTGAAAAAAAGTTTAAAAGGTAGTAAATTTTCCTCCAACGAGGAGGTAATAAAAGCTGTGGAGGTCTGGTTTGCAGAGCAAGAAGAAACATTTTTCTTGAAAGGTCTAGAGACGTTGCAGGTTCGCTGTAATGAATTATCCAATTAAGGTAAAATATTTTGACATTGAAATTTTGTTTGGTTCTATAGCAGACTAAACATTTTTCAATATACATATGTATATGTATTTCTGTTAATAATTATTGAAATATTCAACGTAGTGAATGTTCAAAATATTTGTTTATTATAGAACAGGAAGACATTTGGATAATCGGAGAAAAATAAAAACTCCAGTGAGCTTTGCATGCGAAGGATCTGCGGAAAAAATTTGAAAGAAAGATAAAAATTATTTACAGAATAAAAATTGGCATGTGTAACGGCAAATTTGTCATTAAGTTACAAACAATAATGGAACCCCAAAATTTGAATTTGAACTGCGATAAGTTTTGAATTGAACTTAATTCATCGATAACAAAACTCGATATTTTTCGAAATATAACTATCTACCATATTTTTTCATGAAAATTAGGTAATTGATATGTCAAACACAAGACCTCATAGGCAAAAATAAACACAACAATTTCAACAGCAGTTAAAACATATCTTCGTAACAACCTTTGACATTTGACAATCCCCAGAAGGGATTTTGAGTTGAAAAAAGTCGTTCAAATTTTATGTTTTTTGTTACAGTAATTCTAACCATGCTCCAGGTGATTGATTAATTGATTGATTAGTTCGGCACCAACAGTCGGAGGCTTGGAGACCTCGGCCTTCAGGCATATATGATTTTTGTGCTTTTGTAAATACCAGTAGCCCTTATTAGTCTTTTTACTAGGTCCTTCCTTCCTTTCATATCTAGTCCCAGGTGTCTAGGTCTAGCACTTAGCTCTCACCGTGTAACGTCGAAATTGGTTTAAGACTTCCAAAAAAGACTCTTTCCAATAGGAGAACTCAATAAAGTATTGCTGGTCTGGATCCCTGGCCATTCTGGCATGGGAGGAAACGAGACGGCAGACTCTCTTGCAAGGGAGGGTGACGCACGTGTTTTTATCGGACCAGAACCTACAATTTGCATCGCAGTAAGTTTTGCCAAGCAAACACTAAATACCTGGACAGCAAGAAGAGCTTTAGACTTCTGGCATAATTCACCAGGATTGGTTCATTCAAAGGCTTTTATACGTCCTTCGAAGAATGTCTTCAAACAAATGTTAGACTATAGCAGGCATGACCTACGTTGTCTAACAGGCCACTGTCATCTGAATCATCATCTGCTAAGACTTGGACTGTCGGAAGATCCGACTTGCCGTCTTTGTCTGGAAGATAATGAAACAGCAGAGCTTATATTTTGTGCCTGCCCCGCCGCGGCTCGAATCAGGTATCTGATGTTTGGCAGGGTCTCTCTCTCTTGCCCTCGGACCTGTGATATCATTCACCAAATAAACGTATCGGCTTTGTTAAGAAGTTGAATTTGTTTGGTAAGATCTGAATAGTTGTGAGCCACAATAGACTCTTGCCAGTCGCAGTGGAGTGCCTTATAGGCCCACTCACCACAAACCTAACCTTGGTGTCTATATCTCCAACAATGCTTCCCACTCGAAAAGGATGTTTGCTGTGTTTCTGTTTTGGCACGTGTCTCCAGTAGAACCGACAAATACCTTCATTCATTTCATTCTTTGTTATCCATTGGTTTCCTGGGAATTTCTTCGACCAACTTTGTGCAAAACACAATAGAACACAACACATTGAGTGTAAGAGTTATGTGAGTGTTCGTAAAACATATAATATATACTTCTTACTTTGTACCACAGCGTTCACAAACGCACCACTGACTGACATACAAGTACACTGTCTGTTTTCACTCCGCACCTAATCCATAGATTATGAACGCACTTCTTATGTCATCAGTCATTCTTGGTTGAGCGCGAAATTCAAACTAATAGCATTTTTGTTCAAATAATTTTATCTAGATAGGTATAATCTCCTGGGTATACAAAATTATAATGAACAAGTTTTTGTTCATTTATTATCTGGGGCCATCCATAAATTACGTCACTTGAATTTTAGTGCTTTTTAACCCCTCCCCCGACGTTTTCACATTTTTAGAACCCCTCCTATCAAAGGCTTTTTCTAGAAAAAGCCTTTGATAGAGTACCTAGAGAAAAAATGTGGAAAATATTAACAGAAAGGGGATTGAATACAAAAATAATAAGAATAATACAGAACATCTATGAGAAAAATGAGAACGCAGTCATAAGAAATAACAATATGTCAGAAAATTTCACTACAAATATGGGACTAAGACAGGGAGGGAGCCTAAGCCCTTTGTTATTTATTATCTACATGGATGAGATCATAAAGAAATGCACAAAACTAAGTAAAAAAGTATGTGTGGGACATTTACAATTGTGCAGGGTATACATCAGTGAAGGAGCATTTGCAGACGATGTCATATTAATAGCAAAAAATGAAAGAGAGCTACAAGAAAACATAAATGTGTGGAATGCAGCAATGATGGACATGGGCATGAAAATAAACAAAAACAAGACAAAAGTTATAGTCATTGGAGACGACAAAGAGGAAATAAATGTAAGAATAGATACAGACAAAATAGAGCAAGTTGAACATTTTCAGTACCTTGGAACAATAGTAGACGAAAACGGAACACAGGAAGCAGATATTAATAATAGAATAGTTAAAACTAACAAACTATACTATGCCATGAATACAAAATTTATTAACAAAAAAGAAATATCTAAAGAAACGAAATAAAAAGTATTCAAAACAATATATCGACCAATACTTACATATGGATGTGAAACATGGGTGTTAACAGGACAACAAAAAAGTAAAATACAGGCGACAGAGATGAACTATTTGAGAAGAGTAAGAGGTGTAACAAAAGAGGATAGAATGAAAATCATAAATATCAGAAAAGACCTGGGTATACAATCAACCTTAGAATTTGTAGAAGAAAGACAACTACAATGGTGGGGACATTTACAACGTATGGATGAACGAAGACCAGTAAAGAGAATATGGAAAGCAAAAATTGAAAAAAATAAAAAAAGGGGCAGACCAAGAAAAACTTGGGATAAGGTAATAGCTGGATTACTGGATAAAAGAGGAAGAAGCTGGATAGAAGCGAAGGACTTAGCTCAAAATAGGAAAGAGTGGAAAAATTTTGTGACGAAAGAATAGCTGAAACACACCCTACACCACTAAGTGGTAGAAGGGATTTAAGATTATATATATAGAACCCCTCCTCCTGATGTGACGGCACATTCTTCAATTTTATGCATGTATTCAAAAATAATCAAGAGAACACAGTTATTCTCATTTTTTACTTATTTTTATTGAATAATCTTCCATAAAATCAACTTAATCACATAGCGAGAGTGCTAAAGTATTCAAAATATAGATCGAGATCAAACATTTTTAGATTTTTCTCTCCACATATAGAAATTTTCCGTTCCAGTCCTTTAAATTTTAACATGTAGCGTCACGAAGCTTTTGATCCCCCTGTCCTTTGTCACACAATGTCACATTCTGGTGATACCCTCTCTCTCTGGATTATCAAAATATTTGAATTTGTCCATTATTGACGAAGATTAACAATAGAAATAACTATTAACCACTAATGAAGAAATTTAGTTTTCGTGCAGCCAGACGCAAAACAAGCATTTTGCAGCCGCAACAGAGGCCGCAAAATGATATTTTGCGGCCGTTACCCAGAGTGACGGCCGACAAAAATTTTTACGGCCGTTCCCATAGTGACTGCCGGCAAACTGAACGCCACTACAGCATTTGACATTTCTGAAATATGACAATAACAATGTATTTCGAACCAAAAACTATTTCCAAATTCACAACAGAAACATACTTTATTTTTGATATATATTAACATTGATTGTAGATACTGTTTATATTATTACTGATATTCATCCCGGAAGATGAAGCAACTAAATCTATTGTTTCTGAACAATCATTATTTACATTAGACAAAAACGTATTATTTTCTTTGGACATTAACATTTTGCGATTGACTACATTTGAACTAGATGCTACAGTGCCAGAAATTGCATCGGAAATTTTGTTCTTATTATGGATGGAATCCTCGACATATCCTTCCGCTACAGTAGTGGACTTCCATCCACCGTGGCGTTTAAGAACTGATATATCAGCACCTGTATTGGCAAGCAGCGTGGCGGAACTTCTTCTGAAACTGTTGCCTGTGTATGCCTCACTATTTGGTAAGCCGAGATATTTTGCAATCATATTAGGTATTTTTCCAATCGTATGCACTCCAACAACCTGTGCCGAGCACTTTCCATTTTCATATCTCAGAATAGACGACGAATAGCAGTATGTTTTGGTCGAAGAGTTACATATTTATAGTAAATTCTTATATAATCTTGATTAGTAATTGATCAGTTTTAGTATCAGGAACAGTTACTATCAATACAGTTTTGTCTTCCTGAATATCTTCGAGGGTCATTCTCACTAATTCATCTCGTCGCAATGCTCCTGATATTCCCATTATCAAAACTACCTATAACAATAATTATTATGAATAAAACATCATACTTCACTTTTTTCCATATTTATATACCTTCCACAGTAGATGATTCGCATCACTAGCTTGTTTGAGGAATGAATCAGTTTGCTCATGCGTAAAAACTTTTGATTTCTTTGCTCGATAACCAACTGACTTTTTCTTGAGGAATGGTACCAATTTTAAAAACTTCTTTACGTCAATTCCATCTCGTACGTTAAACATAGTCTTTAACATAGAATAAATGCTCCATAAAGTTGAATTCTTCACAACTTTTGATCGCTGCATCAAATATCCTAATAATATGTTTTCTGACACCGTCTTGACATTTTGGTTGACACACCAATCTTTGAAGTTGCTGTAACATTTTTCATATTCCCGTTTAGATTTTTCGGGTATCAAATCAGAAAGTGCTGAATCTATGAGATCTCTCAGCTCAGGAGGAGTGCAAGTAACTGAAATATCACTATCGCTATCGGACATCTTCACGACTTCACGAGAAATGTCAAATTGATTTGTATTGCTAAATATTTCATCTCCATAGAAACATTGTGATATTGAGGTGTAATTTTCTCTATTCGCGTTGAAACGCTGTCTTTTCTAAAGAGACATAATGTTTATTGAAATTATGTAATTTTCACGGTTGCACGAAAAATATTGTGTATACTATGGCCGCGAAATGTTTTCGCGACCTCGAGATTATCTTGCCTCGGCCGGAGCGGCCTCGGCGATAATCTCTCTCTCGGAACGCGAAAAAGCATTTTGCGGCCTTAGTATACAAATAACTATTCTCAGCTCAACTCAGTTGGCTAAAAGACGCAATAATTGTCAACTTCTCAGTGAAAAAACCATATTTGGTAATATATTTCCCGATATATTTTGTAGCGGTGAATGCAAACATACATGTTTTGAAATATCAACTGATAATTTGTTTTTATTTCACATAAACTTTTAAGATTTAAACTATCATTATCAAATTATTGAAAGTACGTCTCTGACACCTTTGCTGATATACATGCATTTATAGCACATATATTTGTACGTTGACAAATGATATGTGTAAGATCACTCTTCATTTTAATGTTTACAATCCATCTGTGAAAATGAAAGTGTATCCACTGGTCCGTTTGTCATTCTTAACCACCCGTGTAGTTCTACTACACATATTATAATAGTCGAAGAAAGGAGTACTTGAAAAAGTTTAAAAGGGATATGACATGACTGGGGAATTATATTTATTATGAACAAGTGAATCTGAACAGTAACTTCCTGCTCTTTTATTTTTTATTGAATACCGATTAGGATTCTGTTGTTGAATTAGCTGACGGCTGGTTCCATTTTATAATTATGGAAATGGTTCATTATTAATGGTTCATTAATTTGTTTCATTTATTATGTTCTCTACTGGTAGTTGTCAAGAATTTATTATTGTTAAGATACGGAATCCTCCAGCCTATTCTGATTTCAGTTATAAGTGGGACAAAATCAGTCTTGTTAGTTCCACAAACAAGTAACTCATCAAGTTTCCACCAATTGGAAGTGAAAAGTCATCAGGAAAATCAGGAAATTCATTTTTTTTCGACCGAAAGAGGAAACTCAAGTTCGAATGCGTTCTGTCCACCTTTGTTCATTATGAATTAGAAATATTTTTTTGTGGAATTGAAGCTCAACTTTCGAAAATGCACACAAGTGAAAACAACACAAAAGGCAGTTGCTAATTACTTACCCTTTTTATAATCAATTAGGTTTTAGATGATTTGGAAGAAATAGCTATTTGTGTATCAAGAGCAGAAAGTAGTACTTTGGTAGTCGAGACAGAAAGTTGCGGCAATCTTCAAGACATCCAAAGGACTTTCTGCTCGAAATACACACAAGATTTTTTTCTACGATCACACCAAAATAAAATTAATTTGTACTTAGCAGTTTCCAGATTTATTTATTCTACAGTTTATATTAAAATAACTACTAGCTCTCTTTTATCTATAAATAAAATTGGGCGTGCGCCAAAGTTACTTTCTGCTCAAGAGCGCCAATAATGTCAAATTATGACAGCTCGCGAAAACATCAACGTTGTGGTTAGATTTGAGTGTGCAAAAGCCTACTTTGAGTAGTGATCGTAGGAAAATACTTTAAATAACTAAACTGTCCATTCATTTCGACCACTCATAGTTCCTGATGTGATAAATTTTCCAATTTTTACCCTAGTAGGACAGTTACAGTTGGTAACTGCTAAGGTGGGGCAATTAATAACTGCTAAAAGGGGCCAACTAATATAAAATCAAAAGTGAGTAATGTTATGGAGATATCTAAATCTAATAGTGACACATGAAATTAATGCTTTTCCTTTTTCTATAAGTTGTTAAAACTTGGTCAGTTTGTGTAGCTATAATAGACCAAGACTAATTTTGCCATAACTTAACAATTTTAGTTATATGGAATTTTTTTTAAATAGGTTTTAATAAGTTTCCATGTTCACTGAAATAATGTCCGTTCTCAAAGGAATTAACTCACTTACTATTAGCTTCGTTGGAAATATTTTTCACCCAAATTGTAACAAAGAATTTTATATTTTTAGCGTTTAAATTGATAATATACCTTATCCAAAGCTTGGATTGGTGAAAAAGTCTTCTTAACAAACCTCACATAATTTTTGCTATACTCTCTCTATCTTCTTATAAAAAAGGAAGAGGATTGGATCTGGACAGGATAGTTAAGACTTATAGACTAACGAAATAACAAATAACGATGAGAAAAGTGGTTGAACTTAACAGGAAAAATAAAATAGAATGTAAATCTTGGTCATGTTTCGAGAGTAGCACGATATGTTTCACTTGAATGAATGTTTATAGCAAAAATAATAGGCTGCCTAAATATGAACACAACAAACAGTGGACAAATCTACATTCCATGCTCTGCATCTGCCGAAAGCTGTGGAGAAACTAGTGCTTTAGATTATTCATCTTACCATTCCAATTCGGTATGTGGTTTTTCAAGATGTTCAATGACTCAGTGACTACTATTATTTCCATGTTTTGTTTATTCAATAATAATTTAGGATTTGTGTGAATGTGTTCGGGGATTTACTGTCGTTTTTGAAAGGCGTCCTCGTGCCGGGAGCACTGCACCATGTTTGCTGATTGTACTCCTTCCCCCCATTCTATCCTTCCGATGTGTGATTCATATAATTCAAGTACCACATTGGCATCTCCGGAAATCATTTGTCTTCTTGAGTATCATATTAAGGCTGCTAATAATACTCCCTCATTCAACCCTGTACTAAGCGATGGAATGCTGTATAGCTTATATATGGAGTTTGCTTTTTTCCACCTGCTTCATCTTTTTTCTCCATGTAGCTTTGGTACAATAACTTCTTGGAGTTTCTCCTTGACTAAGTGTATATCCACCCTATTTCTTGCCGTCTCTTTCACCCTATGAATTCAAAAGCATAGCTATATTAAGCCTCCCGTTGGTCTGAACAACTCACTTCATCAGTCACATACAATTTTTCAACAAAACTACCTATGAAGGTGGTAAAAATTCTTATATATAAAACCTCCTTCCTACCTATCGAAACAAATATAGGATTATTCTCTATATTCACTATGTTCAAATTATTTTCCATGATAAATTGTAGTACTAAAATACTCATCTATTGACATTTGTGAGTACTTCCAATGCAATACTCAATGCATCTGATCCCTGAAAACTCGAAATAGATCTAAAATCGGAGTAGACTCTGAAGCTTTTACTTTAAACGGTTTTTAATCAAGCCAGCCTTCTAGTTCAGGGAATTTTCTGGATGATGTCTCTGGTTCACTGCCATATCACCATCACAAGATTTGCTGTGGGTCCTTGTGAGAAACAGTATGCACTTTCGTGCTCCTGTTCTTTTTTGTCGCATGAGATTAAGATGGATGTGATCGACGTCTCTTACTACTAACTCACCCTTCTTTCCGACAGATATTGTTACGTTGTCGTACCTGAGCATGTCTTCACCAATTTCCCGATTTCTACGAATCTGACTTTGTGTTGCCGACCTTATGTAAATCCTTTTCTTCCATGTCGCGGCTGCTGGAGAGTCCCGCATGACTGGATGAGGCTATAATCAACGGAGTCCGCCAGTTAACCTGTGGTTGATTGGCTAGCGATCGAGTACTCCTCGTCCATCCACCCCATAGGTATCAACCAGACAAGATTGGGCGGGATAGAATGATCCACCACACTCACGTGGTTCAGGTAATTGAGCCTAGACTCCTGTTCCCTCTAATTCTCTTATGATACATCATTATTTTCCGTGTGTTCCTGTTGCAGCATCAGGCAGTTTAGTAGTACCTCCGATGCAGGAGCGATTATTAGATTGAATCTTATTCATCGCTCATATCGAGGGCTGGTAGGTCACGAAGCTTTCACAATTCTTAAAGATCACGCCTCCATATGAGCTGCATCAGGTAGTACAAACCCATCCTTGAGATCTTGTATGAAGGATTAGTGGTTCATCACATCCAGCCTCCTTCATCCAATCCCCTAAGGAACGGATGTTCATGGAAAGTTTGCTCCAACTAATTTGTGTACTTATTCTTATAGGAATCCAACATTAAATTTCTTACCAGGTGTTTACAGCACTTTAACAACTTTACTTTCAATTCACTTTCGCTTCGTTTGAGAGCTGGTGGCGTCAAATTTAATATGTTCACGTACACCTCACTCCAATAATAGTGAATGGCATCGTTTATTTGGGGCCCAACTTCACTTAACGAAAAGAACCTATTGAGTCAAAGTTCATTTCTTCGTTACAAAATAGCAGTTTTTCCTTTTTAACTATTATTTCAATGGCTAATTGAATTAATCACATTTCCCGTATTTTCCTTCTTAAGTAATGAGAACAGATATACCCTTTTACAAAAAATATTGAGACGACTCGTTTCACTTTTCCTGTCAGATCTCGCAAGAAGTGGGCTTCGGCGGCTTCTCGCTTTACGCTGGAAAACATATTTATGTCACGGGACATATGTCAACTATACAAACGGAATGAGCATTGCAGCTTTGATGTTGATTTATTACTTTGAGAGGGGTGTTGAAAACAAGTCTTCTAGGTACATTTCAATAAAAATTTAAAAAAGGAAATTGTTCTAAAAATATTCACAACAACAATCGTGGCCACAAACAATATTTTTCATAGAACATAAAATATATTGAAACCAAAGTCAAAAAATATGGACATTTCACCCATTTAATAAGAAAATTCAAATTTGCTTTACTGCTCATTGAATGTGTTCAATTGATTAAGCACTTTTTCCCAATATTTACAGTTGATTGAAATTGCAATGGAAATCATTTGTTTCGATGTTATTGTCAACGATGTTTTCGAATTAGAGCTGCTGATTCTGTGGGAACATTCTAATGTTGATATTTTTTTCATTTGGCAGATTTTAAAATTAAGCTATACATTAGCAATTTTATTTCGACAATTCAAATGGAAACGATAATGGTCTGCATCTGTTGGTCGAAAGTCAACGTACCTTTTATAGCTCGTCTTCAACTGTGGAAGATGTTCAGCTGGTCGTCATATCTATTTTAAGTTATTGTCATAATCTTGGAAATTCGCGACTTTTAAATCAGATAAATACTATTCACACTGAGGATTCCAAGAATCGCGACAATTTCAACATGATATCGAACATATTGAAATTTCAGATCGATCTGTTATGAAAGCGTGTTTTTTTCCTCGAAAACTGTTCATTTTATTCCCATGAGGATTTCTATTCGTTTTTATAGTAATTTTTCTGCTTTGATCCACCTAATTAGTAACCCTGTAGTTAAGTGTAGAGTATGAGAGTGTCAGCATCTAATGTCGCATTACCACAACGTGCAGTATGTTCTTTATATTTTCTCAAACCTGCAAAACTTTATTGCTGCATTCATAATTACAGTTGGCTTACTGAGACTTTAAAAAGCTTAAAAATGCTAGGAGCTCTATATTAGTTAGTTTTTTATAGCGACATAAAAAATTGTAATCATCTTCTTCTTTCATTTTTATCATTATAAATGTCAATTTATTGCTATTCATCATTCAAACGCTGATTTAAAAAGCTTCTTTATTTGTGGGTTATGAGCTTTCAAGGGTTATTCACTGAAGTGAGTTGATTAAGGTGAGCCTCTTTGTTTGTTGAGACTTGATGGTCGGCTTGTTTGAACTACTGCAAGTCACGCATGTCTCTATTAGTTGCTTCATTATTGATTTTGTTCACTTCTGCATATCATCCCCTGTACAGGGCGAGTTAAGAAAATACTTTGCTCCGATCATCTTGATTATAAAATAAATCAACTTACCAATAGTTAACGTATTTGAACTAATATATGAACTATTAGTGGGTATTAGTTTAATACCAGTGGTACAAAATGGAATGTTCCTAATGCATGTTGAGATAGAATAGTTCCATATATTGTACGGAGTTCGGCATTTTTTTTTTTTATTTTTTTTTTATTTTTGCTTAACGTGCCTCGACAGCGCTGGTCATTGGCACAGAAAAAATAAATACAAATATTTACATAATTTTTACAAATATTTAAATTAGATTTCACAGTATAGGTTGGTAGCTTTCAGGAACTGTAAGACTTTCTTGATTTCGGTAGGGCAGTGAAGCATTTCCTTGAGGTTGGGCCTAAGATCAAGTTGTTTGTATATAGCAGCAAATTGTTTGCAGTCCGTCAGTATGTGCTTAACGGTCACAATATCGTTACAGCTATGGCAAACGGGACGATTTCCTGAAGACATCAGATATCCGTGTGAGAGTTTGGTATGACTGATTCGGATTCTTCTGATTGTAGTAGCCTCTCTCCGGGTTAAGAAGTTCAGGGAGAGAGGAGAAGTGGATGGATGGATATCATGAAGTGCTGTCGTACAGAAAAAATTAATAACTCATTGATATAACAAATTTTAGCAAATTTTCTCTCACATCTTAATAGTTGTACATCCGTTGAATGTATTCCACGATTGAGTACCAAATATCTCTTTTAAGGGTGTTCAGAATTTTCAGTTTCATTATTAGATCATTCAATGTGCAGTATCAGGCTTATTTTAAATGGAACACCCTGTATTTTGATAATTCATCATATTCAAAAAAGATTCGTTTTTCGAATGGTATAAGGGTGTCCTATACCTAGGTATTAGACTTTTCGTGCAATTTACAATTTTCTTAAATTGTATGGTGAATCGATTTTAAAACATCTGCAACTCTCTCTAAATTTCAAACTAATGATCTTGGCATAGTTGTTGTAAAAAACTAAATAGATCATGTTTTAAGCCTCCAGAAAAGATAGGGTTTTGCTATCCTATACCGAGTGGTTGAAAAGATATAGCCACCCTCACAGTAAAATCACTATCCACTTAGACATTTTATCAAATAACAAAAAACAAAAAGTTTATTACTTCCAGTTGTTTGTTTGGCTTAATTATTATTATTCATAACCATAAAGCAAGAGCAGAAGTTGGGTGTATATTGAAACCTACACTTCAAAAATACATAAGAAACTGGACAGGGATTAGCAGAACCACTTTAAGAATCTAAATAAATAGGGAGGGACAGTTACAAAAAAGCAAAAGTAAAATGCGAATTTTGGGAAAAATGAGCAAAAATAATTGAACATGGAACAGGAATATTTTTAATAATTGAGGACCTCGACAGTGGAGTTGGAAAAAGAGATGAAGAATCAGAACAAACAATTGGAATGCCAGGAGAAGACACAAGAAATAGAAATGGGCGAAAATTGATTGATTTTTGCTTGACGAACGAACTTACAATAACAAACGCATACTTTAGTCATAAAGATATACATAAATATACTAGAGAGACTCCAAGCAGAAATGAAAAATCCATAATAGATTGTGTTAAAGTAAATATCTAAAACAGTGGAGCTTCAATAATAGACAGAAACAGAAAGAAGAGAAATTGATGGAGAGAGGAAATTGAATCGGAATTTCAAATGGAAAAGCAGCTATGAACATGAAGGTGTAGGTACGACAGGGTGGAGTAAAACACTTTTAATTGAGTACAAAAATTTGGGACCAATCTATATAACAGAAATGGCCTATTCCTGAACATAAGGGAAATCTCGGATATTTTATAGTCAAAGGATAATTGCAGACACAATACTCGATACGATTTTTTACTCTACGTTCCCATTTTTATGGCAATAATGTAGATCCGTTTATTTGTACGTACGTTCTCATAATAATTGAGATTTGGAAATTTGTAGTCACAGAAACTACTAAAACTTTTGTCCTGTATATAAACCTTCATTATCGCATTTTAAACAAAACTTCATTCATGTAATAACTTTATGTAACCTTCCAGCACTCTGCACCTGTATATAATTTCTATGTTTTATAAAACTCCAGTTATTTTAATATTATTTCAATCCGTTTGACGGATATTCAATACTTAGCCGACAGCAGAACCACTGTGTAACCTTAACCCTTAACTACTGTGGTGCGGTCACCGTAACGTATGCCTATTTGAACATCTCTAGTATTAAGGCCTTTCTTAGTTGTGTAGCATTGGGCTTCTCTGTACCTTCAAATGCGTGCATTTCAAGAATTAGATTAGATTAGAATTGGAGTGGAACTTTGTCCTATCGCAGATCTGTTGTGGTCTCCCTATATTTAGAGCTTAATACCTAGCGTTATTCTTTTCATTGAACTCATTAGCCTGGATACCACCTCCCTTGCGTAGCTCTCTGTCCTCGGTTTTTCTTCTCCAAGTAAGAGGAACCGCACCTTTCCTAGGCCTTCGCACTCACAAAGTATGTGCTCCGCGGTTTCGTTTTCTTCCTGGCAGAACCTGCATAGGCTGTCATCTGCTGGGCCAATTGTGTGCCTATGTTTCCTTAGCCCGGAATGTCCGGCCTATGTCCTGGGGTTTCATGCTACTAGCGCAACGCCTGGTTGTTAACCCATTTGTGGATGCTCTCCTCTGTTAGGCATTTAGCAATTACATAGGAAGGCTCTGGCCCTATCATGACCTCCGTTGATACCTGCTTGGCTAGTTTATCGGCCTTTTCATTGTCTTTTATTTCTTGATGACCTGGCACTCAGGCTAGGGTCACTCTATTATGACTACCTAGTCTGTTGAGGGACTTGCGACACACCAGATTTGACGTTACCTGATATGAGCTTATCGCATTTAGTGCTGCTTCAAGAATGAAGCCGGGGTAGTTACACACTTTTGCTTTTAAATTACGTTGAGTTTAATTTTTTTGCGGTATTACAGTGACCTAAGCACAGCATTGGTGTTACTTATTCTTGCTGTGTTTGTTACCCATATTCTGGAACAAGTCCCATGCAGAGACTTGAAAAAAAAACTTGCTCCAAAAAGACTGAAAAGAAAAAGAAAAACTTTTCACTTGTGTTACACGTGTACCAAGCCAATTTGTGGTGATTGTTCACTTTATAAACTACAGGTCTAATTATTTATTTTGTACATCTTGTGAATTATGTAGAAATCCATTTTTTTCAATGATTTATTATTGGCCTTATTTTAAAATTATCAGTGTTTGTTCAATGCTCAATAACAAATGAAATATCCAATTTTTGGAACTTTAGTTCTTTACGCCAGGTTATGTTTGAGCGACCAGGGGTCGCGACGCAAAAGATCTGACCGTTACGCGTTACGTTACGCTACGTTATGTTACATTGCTTCGTTATGTGCCTTGCTTTTGCGTGCTTGTGCCTCCTTGGTCTCTCTCTCGTTTACGAAGCAGCGATTCATAATAATAAATAAGCTCCTGCCCGGATTCGAACCCGAGCTGCCCGCGTGCAATGCGAGCATTCTAACCACTGAACCACCGATGCTATATTGAAACTCTATGCAAAGCTGGTATTCGCAGTGCTAGTGATCTACTTGAATTTGTTCGGATAAATTTTTACTATTATTTCCATTTCCTTTTCGAAATACAGGGTGTTGAAATTTTGAAAACTTGAATGTTTTAATTCGATAAATTTAAAATAGATGGATAAATTGATTTGACATTTGGCAGGTAGTTTTTAAATGTAAAAGGGCATATTTTGAGAGAAATTGTAGTTTGTGCAACTAGTGTGGATATGATGGCCATATCGCACGAGGACGAAGATGGACGACGCCGTAGGCGGAGTGCTCAATCCTTCAACTCAACCCTTCACTTAGGAAAAAATCTAGAAAATAAAAATTTCTATAAACTGTAATATAACTTCAAATTAAAAATTTAACACTCCCTCATGGAGGGTACCGTACGATTATCTATAATAATGAATATTCTGCTAAATATTTCAAACGTCTACCTGTTGTCGTTATTAATATCAAGCAGAATGATTATTTAAAAATAAAATTAACAATAAAAAAAAATTCATCGCGGGGAATCGAACCCGGGTCTACCGCGTGAGAGTCTGGTGTGCTTACTAGTCAACCACCAAAGAATATGCAAATTGTTTATCTATAACGTCAGATGTATTACATAACTTTTGCTTAAAAGGAACTAAAGTTCCTACCGTGTGTCCCGCGACACGTTCTACCTTTTTTTTGGAAAATAAGCTGTTAACCACGGAAAAAAAATTTTGTCAAATATATGTCCGGTTTTTAAATGTTTATTATATTTTATTTTCATAAAAAACTGTTCAATTTATATTATTACAACAAAATAATATAAGAAAATTCATTAAATAATTTTTCATGGTATATAATGATTCGATCTCCAATCTTGGCAATGTAATTGTTTCTTAGGGCGCTACCTTCAATTTGGTGCATAAAAGCCGCACTTGCACAGCTTCGTCACTATTTTTTGTTTTTAAATATACAGGGTGGGGCAATCTTCTGAAATCGGAGGATTACATTGTTGTGGTGAGAGTAAGTTTAAATAAGATTGATATACCAAGGCAAACAATTTGTTGCAAGTGCTAGTGGAAATTCACGGTTTCAGCGACTCCTCTGAATGTGCTTACGGTATTGGCATACAGGGTGGGGCAATCTTCTGACATCGGAGGATTACATTGTTGTGGTGAGAGATAGAATTTCATAGTTTTTTTGTGAGCTAATACAGTTACTGAGGGCACATTTTGAAAATAATTTCGATTCTACAGGGTGTTCAAAAACCACGTAGCAGCACAAACTCACATTTTTTTAAATGGAATGTACTATCTTTTGCTTAAGAATCGAAAAGATCTCACCGAGAGCGTTACAAAAATATAGCACTCTAATATATTATAAGGGTGTTTTACAAATATATGGCCAATTATTAGCAAAAAAGACCTCTTTAACACTCTGCAGAACAGTAAATTAAAATAAATCAACAGGTCTTTGTGTTCAAATGTCATACACACATCATTAGCTGTGCTCAGTATTAATTACTTTTTTCATCTGTGGCTTCTTTAATACAGGGTGAAACAAAACGCAAATCGAGCAATATTTCAAAATTTTTAAATGAATCACCCTATAAGTCTTTTTACAATTTGTTAGTACAAATAATGAACTTTCAAACGATGTAGTAAACTAAGAGCATTAGTTAATGAAAAATCGTAGATATTTTATGATAATGGTCAAAAACAAGTATTTTACATACACAAATTGAATGGTATTAAATTTTTACATGCAACATCTTGTGAATTTTAACATTTCTAAGGCATAAATTCTAATCGTAATTTTGGATGCATCTACAATATCTAATCAATGAAATAAAATGTTTGCTAATACCGTAGGTACCTGGAATTACCAAAAATTTCAAATTTATTCATGTTTCACTTTCAAGAATTGTTATTATAGGCTTGTTTGAGAATGGGCGAAACATAATCAAGCCATATTTTTGATTATATCAAGTGGGCTACTATCAACATAGTATCTACTAATAAATGTCAAAGAAATATTGCTATATTCTTCGTTTGTGTTTTGAAGTTGATTCAAACACAATAGTTAACTTGTGGTTCCAACAAGCGATGGAGCATCTGTATATCAGAAATTTTACCGACAGGTGGATAGGACGTGGTGGACCAATTTCGTGGCCTCCTCGATCTCCAGACCTCACACCGATGGATTTCTTTTTATGGGGATACATCAAGCAACTTGTGTATCAAACGTAACGCATTTTCCACAATAACTCCAGCTATGTTGGAAAGAGTAAGATCCTCGTTTTTGGAAAGAATTGTATGGAAGTAAATGATCGCCATTTTGAACACTTAGCATAAACTACTATACTTTTTATAGAATGTCAATGTTCATTTATGTAAATGTGAGTGTTCTTATAATGTTGGTTTTCATAATTGTTAGTTTTTCAAAAATAGAAAAAGCTGGAAACTGAATTACAAGCTTGCATTTCACATAACTAAGATATACTGTTTGTGGTGACTTGAGTAATTATTTCGTAAAGACTACAAACTGCTTTTATATTTATTAGTACCTACTTACAGTAAACAAAAGTATTTCTTCCAACATAATTCCTTCTTTCCTTCCTCTAATGGTAAGAGTAGAAGTCAAAGATATCTTAGATGCATCCAAAATTACGATTAGAATTTATGCCTTAGAAATGTTAAAATTCACAAGATGTTGCATGTAAAAATTTAATACCATTTAATTTGTGTATGGTAAATACTTGTTTTTGACCATCATCATAAAATATCTACGATTTTCCATTAACTAATGCCCTAAGTTTACTACATCGTTTGAAAGTTTATTTATTGTACTAACAAATTGTAAAAAGACTTATAGGGTGATTCATTTGAAAATTTTGAGATATTGCTTGATTTGCGTTTTGTTTCACCCTGTATTAAAGAAGCCACAGATAAAAAAAGTAATTAATACTGAGCACAGCCAATAATGTGTGTATAACATTTGAGCACAAAGACCTGTTTATTTATTTTAATTTACTGTTCTGCAGAGTGTTAAAGAGGAGGTCTTTTTTGCTAATAATTGGCCATATCTTTGTAAAACACCCTTATAATATATTAGAATGCTATATTTTTGTAACGCTCTCGGTGAGATCTTCTCGATTCTTAAACAAAAGATAGTACGTTCCATCAAAAAAAATGTAAGTTTGTGCTGCTACGTAGTATTGGAACACCCTGTAGAATCGAAAGTATTTTCAAAATGTGCTCTCAGTAACTGTATTAGCTCACACAAAACTATGAAGTTCTATCTATCATCACAACGATGTAATCCTCCGATGTCAGAAGATTGCCCCACCCTGTATGCCAATACCGTAAGCACATTCAGAGGAGTCGCTGAAACCGTGAATTTCCACTAGCACTTGATGGCAACAAATTGTTTGCCTTGGTATATCAATCTTATTCAAACTCAATAATTTTAGTTCGGTCACCATGACCGCACCACACACGCATGATCATTGAAGTTGTATCACAGTGGCTAAGCGTTAGGCTTTATTATATTTCAACGTATTTCAAAAATCTTCAATTTTGAATAATAATCCAAAAGATCCATTTTGATTCTTCCTACCTACTCATATTAGAATCGCAAATGATTCATTCCACCAGCATATGGAATATATTACTGAACTCACTAACGCGTAGATTCTAATTAAAAGTTCAGGAAGGAAAACACATTTTATTTTGGAAATAAAGGATTAATATTTCATCTAAAACTCTCTGGTTACGTCGTTGAGTTTCAAGCGGTCACGAATGCCGTCACGAGAAAATATTAAAAAATGTAATGACTACTTACAAAATATCTATCCCCAATTCCCACAAATATCTAATATTCAACAGCAACTCTAGGGATATTCAGCCAAAGATCGATTTTTTCGAAATCTTCTTCACCTTCTTCAAATGACACGTGACTAGGAAAAAAATAGGCCAATCAGATCATATAGGAGCTAAAAAAGTATGAAGATCAATTTTCTCACTTATAAATTAACGAATGATCCTAATATTTCAGCTTGTATTCTTCCTTAAGTGACTTTTGACTGTTCATGCGAATTACTCTTTTATATTAAGTAATAAGATCAGTACCCTAATAGATCGGTAGTCTATTGAACGTGTAGGCTTCATTATTTTGAATGGAAGCCGTTTCCACCATAGTGTTTAATGTGAAAAATAGGTAGAATAAGGCTAAGGTTCAAGACCCAAACTTGCTAATCGATGCTAGGGGCGCGAGTACATTCTTTTTGTGTGCTTTGGAAGCCGTTCCTATGCCGGGATCACTGCATCAAGTACTTACATTGAAAATCATATTTGGAAAACTATTACACAAATGCATCGCCATGAAATGTTTGCCACTAATGCTTTCAACATCTACTAACACAGTAAAATCTTCGGCATACATATTAATTTATTGTTTTTTCTACTTTTTTATCCATCTTCAACCCTCGCTTCTCAACCCTCAGTATAGCTTGGATTTGTATGCCATGTTTTTTTATGATAAAGTAGTACTCAAGGAATGCATCCAAGTACGTAGTATCCATAAAAATTGTTCTAGGTTCCCTAGTAGCTTCGAGTAGCAAGTTTGGTCATATTCTTCTTGTTTTTCACATTAAATTAGATGGTGGAAACAGCTTCCATTTAAAATAATGGAGCCTACATATGTCATGGGCTACCGGTCTACTAGGATAGCCAAATGGTTAAATTAGCATTGAAATACTCTACGACTTATTTTTGGTGATGGTAGAGATTCCCATGGGAAAATGGTTTTATTGAGGTTGGAAGCAGAACTCAACCTCACCAGACGAGGACAAAGACATTTCAACTGCATCATAAAATTCAGAATATGACCCAGTTTATCATGCAATGAGCATATAGTTTTTTTTAAATTCAATTGCAAATTTACAATCTGCTTGGTGTGCGTCATCGATTGTTAATATCTTTCTAACACATTACGTAGGAAGAAATGGAAAAAAGGCGGTAATAGAGAAGTTTATTAATATTTCCTGGAAAATCATTCACCATTTCTGCTTGAAGACATTCCCCTCCGTACACGTCAACAAATTTGGTATTTTCATGACCGAGCTACTGCTCACCATAACGCGCTCATTCAGGGACAATTGAATGATATGTTTCCAAAAAGGTGAATAGGATGAGCAGGACCAGTTCTTTGGGCACCAAGATCACCAGAGTTGAATGAAGCAGATCTTTTCCATTGGGATTTTATTAAAGAACAGGTGAACCAATTACCTGCTACTACACCAGTCGATAGGAAAACTAGAATAAGGCAGGCGTTTCAAAATGTTAATGTGCAAAGACCGTCTCCAAGCCTGTATAAATTTAGAGGGTGGTCACTTTAAGCATCTTTTATAACTTTGTAGTTGATTTTTTCGAAATTTTAGTATAGCTGTTAATAAATAAGTATGAGTAAATTTATTATTGTTGGCTTTTTTTAACCATAAAATAGAAATATCACAAAAACCATTCAGTTTGGGTATAGGGAATACTCAATAAATTTTGAAGTATAGTAAAGTAACTTCCATTTACCGATATAAAATACAGGGTGATCCATTTGAAAAAATTGTGAAACCAATGTATTCGAGTTTGGGCTCGCCCTGTATACGGTTTCTTAGATATCGAATCAGTTCGATTGAATAATAGTACTAGACGACTATCATAGACGTATGGCTATAAAAGATTAATTTTAAATTGTGCAGTTTGAAGTATACAGGGCGTTGAAGTCATTACGATTTACAAGAACAATTGGTCAGAACTTTTTAAATACGTTGTATAACCCATTACAATATCATATCATTGTAATAGCGAAGTCAAGCAGAATTCAAATTTGAAGTAAAATACAGGGTGCCCATTTAAAAAAATATAACTTTGATCTGGCACGGCTTTCTGGAACACGCTGTACTATTGCCACTAATTTTAAAATATGAGCCCCTAGGCTGGCTACAATCAGTCAAAATTTCATTCGAATATCTTCAACTGTTTACAAGATATTGGACTTTATCGCACTAATGAATCACCCTGTATAAGTATCTCATTTTCCATTGTCAACTGTGAACCTCTGCCGATTAGCCAGTTTATATTTTGAAGTTTCAACTTAAGTTGCGTTTTTTTAGCTAGTATATGTTTCTTCCATGTTAGTGATCCAAGTGTAGTCCAAGATATATTTGACTTCACTTTTCACTGGAATCGGCATATTGTTGATCACTTGCGGACAGACACTTCGTTTTGTGGTGAACGTGATTTGTGCTGATCTGTTATTATTGTTGACTTTTATTCTCCACTGATACAGCTATTCTTGTAGAAGATTTAGGTGGTATTGTAGCTCTTCTGATGCTCTTGTAGGGCCTATATCTGAAGACGTTATTGCAGTATCATCTGCAAAGGTAGCGATTAGAGTATCGTCGGTAGTTGGAATATATCAGCAGTATACATAAAGTATAGGTAGGGGCCAAGGACACTTCCTTGGGAAATGCCTGATTTTATGGGCTGATAAATGGATAAGGAGGTTTGGACTTTGATGACGATAGCTATTGAGACATGAGTACAAATATCACGACAGGAGTAGCAGGCGAGCTTCGTTGTGGATAAGAGAGTCTTAATAGCTAGGGAATGCAAGACACCAACAGCAAACACCATTTTTCCCATACTCAATCCTTTCATTAGATATACAAGAACGGGTAAGCCCCGGAAAACTGTCAAACTCAATTAATTCAAAATCTATCAGTTAGGCAGTCGTAGCCGTATTGCCTGATATTGGCATCTTATGATTTGATTGGTTCTCATTAGACCTCAATATATCAAATTTATTTAGTTTATTCAGAAAATTCACATATTTGGTTTTGTGACATTGCCAGATCAAAGAAAGTTTTTTACAACAATTTTCATTTTTATGCTCATGTTGTATAGCTTGAGTTCTGTGTCCACTTTAATTGTCATTTGTCATTTTATTTTTAAATTGAAGTAGTGTCACTTCGTCTTCCGGTCTACTAACACGTGTTCGTGTAGTGGCTGAAGAATTTATAATATTAAAAATGTTCATAATGTGAATACATTTTAACCCCAAACACGGGATAATTAATTTTTAAAAATTTTAAATTTAATCTAGTGACGTTAATGTGTTGTAGACATTTGACTAAGTTTCTTGTTTCATATCTGACGAGTAAGTAATTCTTTTCTAATATTTTTTAAAATTTCCAACGATTATTGCTTACTTGCAGGTATGGCACTGACGATGGCTTAACCGCCGAAAGCGCTTTGCAATTTTAAAATAAAAATTTTACACAGAATACAAAAATGTTTTCTTGACTTGCCTGATATTGGCATGCTGCATTCCCATTCACTGAAAGCTTGTATTGTAAAAGAATGCTAAAAATCACTTTGGTAATAATACTTTTTATTTATTATCACCAATTTATACTTCATCAAGAAATATCCAAAATTTGAAATATTTATTCTAGAATGGATAAAAAGACCTTAATGCATGAATATTAACTTGAAGCTAGGCTAATGGGGTTGACAGACGAAGCCATGTGCAGAGAAGGAAATTACTGTGCAACTACCTGTCAAATGTGCGGTTTCTTGTACTAAAAGAAAAAAGCCATTGGCAAAATACTACATGATAGGTTCAGTCTCGCGGCTGATTGACTATTAAAAAATAGTCGGGCAGGTGAATATAGTCAAGATTCAGAGGACCATAATCGGTTTGGAAAGGTCGTAGTGGAAAAGCCACCTCATTTAGATTTGTTGTTGTTGAATTGTACTATAGTCATTGGTAATTATTTGGTTTCCTTAGACTTAGTCAATGGACCTCCGATTACAAATCTTTCTCTTCGCCCATTGAATTTTACTTGTAATTTTGAAGCCACGATGTCTTACCTCCTCCCATTCTGCTTCTACATCAAATCTGTGAGCATGAGATATTCCAGTAGGTACTTGAAATTATGTTCAATCTTCTTTCAGCAAGTACTATTTACAATTCAACAAGAGCTGATGAATATGAAGTCCAAAATATTGTTTTTTTTTTCAAATTTTGAGTGATCTTGTAATTTTAAAACCAGAAAAATATATAACGTTTATGGATAAACATAAGCAGAATAATTAGCAATTTGAATTATTGTTTCATTATAAATCTGATTTTTTCTACTCCCATACTATAAGTTGTTAATTAAATGCCAATTTTCAGTTTCATAATGATACTCGTTATAACACTGTTTTTCATTATGAAACTGAAAAATTGACCAATAGAAATCTATATTTTCAAATACCCAAGTAGGCAGAACCAATATTTTCTGTAGAATGTTTGATAGTTTCTAAGAGATTCGTGTGTTTTATTACAGTTTAGATCTTTTACGTTCGTTTTTGGAAGAAATGTCGAGCACCAAACCAAAAATACTCAATGACCAAGGTAAATACATATTTGAGCATATTAATTTTGCTTACAATAATTTATTACTAATTTTGTATAACAGTAACATAAGGAAAGGCGCCGTATAAGGTTGTTTTCGATCTGGAAATAACGTGTTCTAGTCCTGGGTAGTGTATTTTTTCAAATCAAATTTCTTCGTAGAAAAAATAGTGTATGCCACTATTGCCACTCTTATGTAATGGTTATTAATACACTCGCATTACCCAAACGAAACTCGCGCTTGGCTCGTTTTGTATTCCGGTTAATGCTTGTGTATTAATAACCATCATTACATGATCGTTGCATAGTATAGTATTTTGTCAAAAATAACTGATAAGTTATTCGATAATCTACATACATACGAACAACACAAAAACTCTTACAAGAAAAATTTTTGCTGGCCTATTAACCACTATCAGAGTAAATAGAGAATTTATTTTACGGCTCAGATCACTACGCAATTTGTCGAGTTAATTATTAATAAAACGTCGTGATAGCCAAAGCTGACGTGTTTCTTTTGAATAATTAATTCACAGTTGCTTCCCTGCTTACTACGACAAAACTTTCATAAAATGGTGAGCGTAAACAATTAGTTGCCCCTAATAGTAAACGGTGAAAATATGATGTGAAGTTTGTAAGGCATTCTGATCCAAAGTAGACGTAATACAATTGCTTTGATGAATGCGATAAAAATAGGTATTTTTTGTGATTTATTGTATTGAAAAAACATACACTGTTGCTGTATGAAGTCCATAATACATAAATTTTCAACATGTCGAACGTGAATTAAAATTTACTAGAGTGAAATAGCTATTTGTGTATGAAGAGCAGAAATTAGTACTTTGGCAGTCGAGACAGAAAATAGACAATCTGTCTACTAAACTGAACTAAAGGACTGTCCACTAAAGGACTGTCTACTAAAGGACTGTCTACTAAAGGACTGTCTACTAAAGGACTGTCTACTGAAGGACTGATGTATGTATGTATTTTGTGGTGACATTCACCTAAAAGATCTATTTTGCCTCCTTACTTCTACTCAGTTTCTGAGGAGAGTCTTAGAAACTAGTAGTTCCTTTAGTCCTATTTCCCGGAGAAATTTTGGGCTGCAGGCATCAACTTGGGTAAATGTTCCTATTATATCCAGTAATCTCCCAGGTGCTCTGCTCTGGGATTTTCAAGTGCTGTGCAGTTGAAAAGTATGTGGATGGAGGTTCCTCCTTACATGCCACAAAATATGCATTCTTCTTCCTCCACTATTTTGGTTTTTTCAGGTGCCCATTTGGGCGACAATGTCCCGTTAGGATCCCTTTAAAAACTCTCAGGAAAGTTTCACTTTGACCTATGCATTCATTTGATCTCAACAGGTTGTAGTCACCCAAAAGAGTCTTTGATTGTATAAGCCCTACTACATCTTTCCAATGGTCAAATCTTCTCTTTTCCTCGGCTTCACCTATTTCTCCCAATATTACATTGGCACTGATTCCGGAAAAGGATTCAGGCCCCCAGAAAGGTATTTTAGTCCCCATATTTGCTAGTTCATCTGCTATTTAATTTCTTTCTATTCCAGTGTGTTCTGGAATCCATAGTAAGGTGACTATATTGTTCTTGCCTAGGTCATTGAGCTTGTCCAGGCACTCCCACACCATTTTGGAACTGATTACACAAGAGCTCAGTGCTTCAGTTGCCGCTTAACTATCCGACATTATGATAATCCTTTGTCTTCTGTATGCTTCATCAATATTGAACTGGGCGCACTTTCTTATAGCGAGGATTTCCGCTTGGAAGATACTTGGAGTTTTCCACAAGCTTTCATAGTGTTTGTTTCCTGGCCCGAACACTCCTATCCCAGTTCCTTCTATTGCTTTTGAGCCGTCTGTGTACAATTGAATGGCATTTTTTCCAAGTCTGGTAATGGTATTTGGATCCCATTCCTTCTCGTTGCTCAATTCCGTAACGAATTTCTTTGAAAAGTTATACTTTTTTATCATACTGTATTTTTAATGATTCCCTTTCTACTTAGTCTGTATCTTGTTTTTCCTACCTCACTTTCCACCACCATATGTAGAGAGGTGAGGTTGAGAATCACTTCCACGGCTGCCGTTGGGTATGTTCCCATTGCTCCTGTGATGCATATACAGGCTAGCCTTTGAATTTTGGAGAGGTTTTCTCTCGTCGTCAATAGGCTAGTTCTTCTTCTCCAGGAAATGGCTCTATAAGTGATGATTGGTCTCACTATGGCAGTGTACATCCAGATTTTTGGGTTACAACCCCAGTTTCTTCCTGCCAGATTCCCACACACCATTAGAGCCATTTTTACCTTGTTGTGTAATGCATTAAGATAAACATGAAGTTGTGGAAGGAATAAAAAGGATAGGAAGATACAACGAGAATAAGTAAAGACTATATTAGTTGAATTGATGATGTTAAGTACACGAACCAATATACTGGAAAATGCGAAAAAACTCAAAGGGACAAAATTATGAATAGATCAATATTACCCCAAAGATGTTCAGAAAGAAAGGAAAGCATTAATTACACAGCCAAAGAAAGACCGAAACATCCTAGTGGACGGAGGAAATTAAGAACCAAATAAGATTGAAGAGAAAAGCATGGAAAAAGTATCTAGCGGACAAAACTATGAAGAAAAGAAGACAGAGGAAACTATAAAAATTACAAAACAAAAAGGAAAAATACGAAATAACTGATGAGAGCCTCTAAAAATTACGGACGAATTTGGGGAGATATGGAGAAAGATTGTGAAGGAAGTCAAAATGTATTTCACTAAACGTTAAAGTCGTTAAGAACGGGAAAAAAGAGAAGAGAATTCATGTATTTATAAATAGCAAAAGTAGAGAAATATTACCAAGATCTTCTCAACGGCCCAAAATAACTGAAGGAACACTCAGAGGATAATGACGGAGTTAAAGCAGACATTAACAAAACAATAGGTACAGAAGAATCAGAAAGAGTTATCAAGGAACTAAGAAATGAAATAGCATCCGGATCCGACAAAATTAATAAAAAGCATGGGTCAGAAAGGAAAATATACATTGCGGCTAATTTACAACAGAGTATGGGAAGGAAAAACCTTGCTAACGGATTGGTAGAAGCCATTAATAGTACAAATCTTCAAAAAGTTAAACCACAAGGGCTGCAATAAGTACCGAGGTGTGAATAGAGCCATGAAAATACTGGAAAAAATTATAGAAAAAATCATCAGACCGAAGATCGAGAAAACACTGAAAGAAATACAGAGCGGGTTAAGGAAAAGCAGGAGTACACACGGCCATGTATTCAGAAAAAAACAGATAACTGAAAAAGCAACGCACTGTATATGGGTTTTCTATGTGAAACCGAAACTGAACAACAACAAACAACAACAAGATAAGACAGACCTAAGCTTAATTGTTAAGAAAAATTTCACAATTTTATGGGCTTAGCGACGTCATTTAAATATAGATAAAATATGAATATGGAAATTAACAGAATGAAAAAATACGCACCATTCTATGCCACTGATACAAAAAATTGGAGAATATACAAATTTGATATAAAAGTTGAACTAACGTTTTTCTGAAACTGAAAAGGAACTAATTTCATCCGTTTGACTGATAAATTGTAGTATGTTGACTATACTGCCCATGTTATAGGGTGATTCATTTAAAAATTTTGAGATATTGCTTGATTTGCGTTTTGTTTCACCCTGTATTAAAGAAGCCACAGATGAGAAAAGTAATTAATACTGAGCACAGCCAATGATGTGTGTATGACATTTGAACACAAAGACCTGTTGATTTAGTTCAATTTACTGTTCTGCAGAGTGTCAAAGAGGATGTATTTTTTGCTAATAATTGGCCATATCTTTGTAAAACACCCTTATAATATATTAGAGTGCTATATTTTTGTAACGCTCTCGGTGAGATCTTTTAGATTCTTAAACAAAATATAGTAGGTTCCATTTGAAAAAATGTAAGTTTGTGCTGCTACGTGGTTTTGGACTACCCTGTAGAATCGAAAGTATTTTCAAAATGTGCTCTCAGTAACTGTATTAGCTCACACAAAACTATAAAGTTCTATCTATCACCACAACGATGTAATCCTCCGATGTCAGAAGATTGCCCCACCCTGTATGATAACATAGATCCTATAAACAATCGTATTAGATTGTGGCTTAAATTTTTGTATACTGCAAAATAATCTAAATAGTTTGGCTTAGGCTTCGACCGATATTGATGTTCAGGTATTGTTATGTGCCAGCTTCTTCGCGCATACAACTGCAACTTCTGGACTTTAGTGGGCTCTTATGTGAAACGGGGAATATAATGATTTATTTTCCAGAGAAACATAATAACTATATTTCCATTTTGAAAAATTTAAATTAAAAAAAAAGGTTTTGACAATTTTGGAATGAGATCCAATCCAAAATCGAAGGTTTTATCACAAAATACCAATAAAATTCCTGAAAAATAAGATAAAATAATTTATATTTTTTTCAACGTATGTCTATATAAACCATTGAAATTGTAATGTTCAAGTCTTTCCTCTGAGCCCCTTCATGTAATCTTTATCGACCAATGCTACGGCACATTAGTCCTTCTCGACAATGTTTTTCATCTATAAAATATGCACGCCTCTTTCTATTTAAAAATATTTGTCACGGCCATGTCGAAGTGTATTGTATACATATGCGTGTATGATGCGTTTTGTATTTCCAGTTCCGACATAAGGATATTGGCAGCTGGTTCCACAAATAATCCGTTATGGAGGGATTTATATATTATATATTTCACGCTTTTTACACGGATACTTGGGTTCTTAAGAATGTTTGGGTGTGCTGACTGTATGTGTGATATATGAAGGCATTAAACAGGATAATTATCGTACGTTCATGGTAATCTCTTTGACAAAAAAAAAAACATGAAAAAAAGTTTGTTACAAATAAAAAATTTGGATGGGTTCAGAACTTGATGCAGATCTATAAGCCATTCGACATGGGTCCGTTGAACTATAGGGAAACACGAATTTTTGACTGATTTTGCGAAAAATCGATAGTACTCACCTATTTTGAGAATAATCCGTCAAAAAATTTGCGGGTTATGCACAATTTACAAAGAAAAATCCAAAAAAAGATTTTTTTTCGCCACTTGAGCCATCACTTTTTGGCATGATATTTCATACAAAAAACAGTTTAAGTGTATTGCTCTGTACATGAAAGTGATCAACAACATGTGTTCTCGCTATCTATGAAAAAAATCCAGTTAGATTCTTCATAATATTGTTTAAATTACCACTTTTATAAATATATATTTGACAGGCAACCAGTTTGGATATAAATAATTTTAATAATAATCGCATATACAGATATGCAACCTACAAAACATACAATACTTTGTAGCGTGGTTGCCAGCTGTAATCGACTACTCGACAATCATGCTACATGACTATTAAGATACGAAATTAAATATTGTATCAGACTATATTTTTAGTAAGATTCATTCAAGACAAACCCAAGAACATAAATGAAATTATAAACACATTTTATATATGATGATATTATTATATTGCGTATTTGAAGAAGGGGAAACAAAAAATATATAATCATTGTATTCAGCCTTCCCCTCAAAAAATATCCAATACTTTGTAATCCACATCAAGTTATTCCAGAAGGGGAAGGGAATATAATAATTGGATTCACCCTTCCCCTTCCAGAATAACATTATTCTAGAAGGGGAAGGGTGAATCCAATTATTATATTCCCTTCCCCTTCTGGAATATCTTTTGAGGGCAAGGCATTTGCCTTGCCCTCAAAAGATATCCAATACTTTGTAATCCACATTAAGTTTTTCAAGAAGGGGAAGGGTGAATCCAATTATTATATTCACTTCTTAAATATCTTGAGGGGAAGGCAAATGCCTCCAATTATTTGTAATCCACATTAAGTTATTCTAGAAGGGGAAGGGTGAATCCAAGCATTATATTTTTTTTCCTCTTCTTGAATAGATTGATGTGCATTACAATGCATTCATCCCTCTCATTCAATACTTTCTAAGATGAAATTCGAATGCAATAATTAATTAATATTTTGAAAATATCATGATTCTCAAGTAATCGTTTACAGCTGGCAACCATGTAACACATTGCGCTAGAGCTTCTTTGTCATTTGTCATTTGTCATTTGATTTAATTGTTTTCATACAAATTTGTACCCTGTCAAATATATATTTATAAAAGTGGTAATTTAAACAATATTATGAAGAAACTAACTTAAATGTTGTTATAATTAGCGAGAAAACATGTTGTTGATCACTTTTCCGTACAGTGCAATTCATTTAAACTGTGGTTTGTATAAAATAACTAGCCCAAAAGTTATGGCTCAAGTGGCGAAAAAAAATCTTTTTTTGGATTTTTCTCAGCAAAATATGTATAACCCGCAAATTTTTTGACGGATTATTCTCAAAATAGGTGAGTACTATCGATTTTTCGCAAAATCAGTCAAAAATTCGTGTTTCCCTATAGTTCAACGGACCCGCGAATTTATTGAGTTCCAGTTCCAGAATCGACTCCACTTTGTTGATTGAGAATTTTGTATGTTTTACCGATTTGTATATCTTGATATCTTCTGTATGTTCCTTGTGGTATATTATTCATTCTTTTTTTAATTTCTTGGGAAATTGAACCACAATATTTTTAAATTATTTATTTCAACGTTTCGGTAGCGTTCCAGCTACCGTTGGCAAGAAAAAATGAGTAGAAACTAATTTTTATCCCTAACTGACACAACAGAAAAAATTTGACAACTAGACAATCAAAAATTATTTTGAAGTTCAAGACTGCAAAATTTTGTTATCAAATTTTTATTAAGGTCCATTCATAGTAGATCACATCTGTGGCAAAATGTGAAATGAAATATTTCATTTTATGATATTCCAACGATATGATAGTCTACTAGAAATGGATCCAGTGAAGTGCACGTTCCAGGAACGGTTTTTTTGATTGGGATAGCGCGTTTTTTTCGCTTATATTGAAAATGTTGTTAATAAAACGCGTTTCTTGATAGTTTTTTTGTGTATGAATATTTAAGTTTTTAAAATATGTATACTCAGTTTTGTGATCTTGTGTATTGAAATGTGTATCGATTAACAACTATTCAAATTATAAATCATAAGAAAACCTGGATAAAAACTTATGATGCTATCCTGATAACGCAGGTAATTGATTATTGGAAATTTCTCTTCCTAACATTGGTAACCAAATTTGACTACATTCGGCCGAAATACTAGCTACACATTTATCTGCATTTAGTTGTATTAAAGCACTTTCTTTGATTTTCCGTCTTTTATTAGTGGGCTCTTTCAATATTATTTTTGTCGAATCCCATTGAATTAAATGACCCTCTTCCCAAGCATGTTTGCAAATAGCTGACTTAAAGAATTCCCTATCTTTGATATATTTTTTGTGTTCGTTTATTCGTACTTTCAATGGTCTAGATGTTTCACCTAAATAAAATTTGTCGCATTCACATTATATTTGATATATGCAGTTTTTTGAAGATTGTTCTTCATTCTTTGGTTTCGTTTTTGTTAGTATTGATATCAATGTATTATTCCATTTAAAACTAGTTCTAATATTGAATTGGTTACCAATTTTTTTAATTCTTTCTGATAAACCCTTAACATACGGTATTGTCAAGTTTCTAAAAATTATGTTAGCTGAATTATTAATATTATTGTTATGGGGTATTAACAATGAGCCCCTCTCTATATGCTTAATCTCCTTATTTACAAATTCTGCAGGGTAATTATTGTTATTTAAAACATCTTTTAAAAAAGTTTTCTCCTTTGTAAATTGATCATCACTAGAACAAATGATTCTGGCCCTATCGTATAAAGATTTTACTATCCCTTTTTTAACGCTTATAGAATGATTAGAGTCAAAATTCAAATATCTATTAGTGTGTGTTGGTTTGCGGTATACACTCGTTTCATACTCTGTAGATGTTTTATTAATAAGAACATCTAAAAATGGCAAAAATTTCAAATTTTATAGATTCCTCTCCTTCATTTACATTTTTTTTAAAATCATTAAGAGATATTAAATCATGAGGCCATATTGCGAAGATGTATATCTTGATATTTACAGCAAAGGAAAATCAATTAACAAATTTCTTGAGAAAATTAATCTGTGCTTTTTGTCAATTTATAAACAAAAGGTGAGTAATTATAATAAAGAAAAGAAAATTACTCAATAAGCAGATTATAAAAATGTTATCGAGCAGTACCAAAACAAAAATTTGAATTGATTGTTATGCAAAATCTCACTTGACCAACTAACAAATTAAACTGTCACCATGTGAAAATCGCTTTCACTAATACGAAGATGTTCCCAAAAAAACTTGTGACTGTGGATAATTTCCATTATATTGTCTTATTTTTTAAATAATATTTATTATTATATTATATTTTTTAAATAATACAAAACCAAACTAAAGTGAGGTTGGAGATTCGAAATAATAAATTCCTTTAAAATACAAGAATTGTAAATAGAGCTTTGCAAGTAGCAGGTAGCTGGGACTTTCCACAATCGAATAGCACCAGGTTATCATTCTACCAACGGATTAGCAGAACGTAACGTCCAGACGCTAAAACACAAATCAGCAGCCACAAGAGACGAACCACTAACCATTCACTTAAGAGCTCGAGAAGGGGCCACTCCACTTTCCAAAATGAAGACACCTTCAGAAGAGCTCCTCTACAGGCCAATCCGTACACATTTGGACGCCCTAATACCGATTAAAGTAGTGCAGCCAGCAGCACCATTCACACCAGCATTAAGTGTGGGAGACCAGATGTTAGCAAGCTACTACGAAAACAACAAAAAAGCTTGTGGAGACCGGTAGCAGTCGCAGAGGAATTTGGTCAGCAGCACTACTCAGTAAAGTTGTACGATGGATTCATATTCAAGGGTCCCATCGACTAGTTGATAAAGTCAGACATCGACAACTTTGACACTATTCGAGCTGGACCAAGCCAACGTCCAGAATAAGCCTCTCCACCTATAAAGAGCAACAGTCACGCCTTCCTGCCACGTCTTATCGCATGCTTCAATTTCCAAGAGACTACATCCTAGAGTGTGATGATTCAAGTGTGAATTACGATGTATAAAATATCCCAAAGGTACGACAGTTGAGAAAGATCAGGTAATGGAGCATTGTCAAAAATTAATTGATCAGCTAATAACATGTACAAAGATAATTCGGGCACTTTTCGATTTTCAACTCCTCAAATAATTGTATAGAACGAATTGTAAGTATTGCAGAACAGCTAGAAAATAGGGGAAAACCAATGTTCAAATTGAAGACCAGATAATAGAAAGTGAAGGAGAGGCTATAAGTCAAAGGCAAAGAATTGAGAATGAACCAGTTTTCAACGAAGATTTTATTTTTTATCAGGCTAGTTTGTGCAACAAACAAGATCCAAATTCTGCTACAGAAGCTCTAACCAGTGAAGACGCAGAAAACTGGAAAGATATCCAAGAAGAATTGGATTCGCTTGATTCGGGTACTTGGGTACCTTCGGAAATTTTACCTGGTTCAGAACATGTTAAATTAAAAAGAATGTTTAAAACATAATACAACTCAGATAGTAGAATTCAGCCCGTTTGGTAACTCACTAGAATATGGACTTTAATATACTGAAACTTTCTCGCCTGTTATACGTCACTCTTCTACAAGATTTATTCTTGCGCTTGCTGCTAAATATGAGCTAGACATCCTGCATAGATTCACATTCACATATGTAGGCTTCTTCGTCGATTGGTTTGGGTATGGATGCTTCGTGGACAGAGGAGGCATGTGAAGAGCAGGAAGATGAGGTAGAAGCGTCCTGTGAAGAGTGGGATGAGATAGAAACTGATGGCGCGCTTGTTAGCACCGTTGTCGACTTTTTCTAGCGGTCTCCGAAAAGGGACCGTCTCTAAGCGCTGTTTTTTGTGAATTTTGTTGTTGTTTGATAGTCTGGTATATTTACTAGGCAGCGGCAGGTAACGGTGTGAGCCAGTGACCGGAAGTTTAGCTACTGTATGGAACCATTTTATATTCTGCCTAGTATAAATTATTTGTTTGGAGACCCGTCCGCTTGCCTGCTTTAGTATGTTTGATAAAAGTTCCCATTCGTTTTTTTTGTCCACATTCTATTGTCATGAAATATACACCATTATTGAATTATTATAGTTTTATTCATAACTTTCGTTATTATTGTTGGTTTCAATTTAAATAAGCTTGACAATGATAATACCTACATTGGTAGATTATTTTAAGGTATTCTGTACCTACTAACAGACGAGCAATAAGCTCTACTTGGCCTATACAGTGATATACAGTCCGAACCCTGGCATTCTTCGCACATCTGTTGTTATTCGGAGCTCCCAAAATTTTGGAGTCGAGGGGCATTGGAGACCAAGATAAGAATCCGCCTGAGAGAAAACTTGAATCCGCAGTTCTGTGGTAAAGGAGGCAGTTAGAAAGGGAGAATACGCGACACAACTTTTTTGCGCGATCGATCTTTTTTGTTTATTTACAGCATCGGTTGTCAGGTTGGTAAGTTGTGTTTACTGGTTTCTAAGTCTAACACGTCGGTAAGTGATTTACTTACCGTTCAGACGTCGGTAAGTAAACTACGTCCTAGCCCTACATACATTTAAGTGGTCCTAAATAACATATTACTTCATTCATTACACAAAAAAAACAAAAAAAATAAGAAGATTGATATTTTTTAATGAACAGAATCGAACAGAACAATATAAAAAGTAATAAATAGCATGAAAACAATTTCACCAAAATGCAAATTATATTTTAAACTGATCGAGAAGTATAAATGTCACTTTTTACATTTCGTTCATTTCGAAGAAATTCAAATTCTTTCATTCGAAATTCGAATATTTCAGTACGATCGCGCAAAAAGTAAAGTCTGTAAATTAAGAAGTAAAGTTTTTTAATAACATGTCCCACATGTTTATTCCACTTGAGATAACTGTCAATTATCACACCAAGGTACTTGAATTCCAGTGTGGAGTCTATTGAGTAATCATCAGAAATTTGTAGGGTAGTGAAAGACGGTAAAGTAGACTTATTAGTGGAAAGTGGAAGAAACAACGTTTTACTGGGGTTTATGGTCAGCAATCGACTCTGAAATCATGATTTGATCATCTTAATGTCTTTTTCTACTGGTTCTTTTGAAGAGTTCCATCTTTAAGCTGAATAGAAGATTGCTGTATCGTCTGCATACGTTATTATTTTGCCTTCGGTGTTGACCTAAAATAAGTCATTTATATAAACATTGAACAGGATTGGTATTAATACGGTTCCTTGCGGTACTCCATACTCTACTGTTTTGAAATTCGCTATAGATATTTTTCAGTTTAACTTTTTGCGGTCTATTCGAAAGAAAGCTTCTGAACAAGTCTAGAGCTTTTCCTTTGATGCCAGAATTGTCGAGCGATTCAATACTAATCATCCAAATAGAATCGATACACTTATATTATTTTCAATGAATGCTACTGATCATTGAAGACATGTGTTATTTTTAGTGAATAAGCGATCTTCTGTCAACCTATTAAACATGCGCAACTCAAAATTGCAAATTTTCCATAATCAAACACATCAACTTGTAAAAGTTTCTAATATCAAACAGAAACAAACTTTCTCGAAGCTCAGATAACAAAGGATGTGATGATCCGGCAGTCAAACAAAATTAAAATACATCCAATTGGGTAGGAAAAGGTCGATGCTTTGATCTCCAAGGGTGTCGCGAAAGCGACGCACGCGATCCGACGCCGTCTCATTTGGAAAGAACACCGTCGAGGCGGAATTTACAATGTGATTGCCGCTTTTGTATCTTTGCACGTCAAAGCTCTGACGAGCTATATTATTCTAGGATTTGGAATTAGGAATTAATCTTCATTGAGAGTTGATACTGTGAAAAAGACAAAGTATTTTAAATATAATTGATTAACGAATTCACGTACGATTGTGATAAGTTGACTCAACAAGATTATTCATGACAAATAGGAGAATGAGAAATAGTATCTACTATCTACATTGTAGTTTAGGAATAGTAGGTTTTGTATACAGGGTCCGGCAAACCTCTGACGTAGCTCCAACTCTTATTGCATATAACTTTCATATAAATCGGTTGAGCAATTTTTCAAATTTCTTTTTATCTGGATCGCGTCGCTCAGGATATCGTTGATTATAAATTCTTTTTGCTGATAAACACTTTCTGTCCGATTTTCCCAAAACAAAAATCATGTCAATTAACTCATTTGGAGTAAAATTTATTGTTACTCAACGCACAAGGCATGAAAAATACAATGAACCAGCAAAAAAATCTTTTATATTTTGACAATTCATGAATAACAGCCTACTTAGACTCAATTTAAGTGCCTGAACTGTTGAGCCAAACCCAATTGTATGAATTAGTATGAGCCTACTTAGATTTAAAAAAAAAATGTGTTTTTTTCAAATAACTTTTAAACGACGGAAATTAGGTTGTGAGAGTGAATAGTAAAGAGGATAAAATTCAGAAAGCCAATTGATGAATATTTACACAGGGTGCTTCATTTTAAAAAACGGAAATTAATTCAAAACCATCCTGTACAGAATAAAAATCTCAAACTGAGTTCAAGAAAATCTTCAGTCCTTTTTCTTTGTACATCGGTTATTTTGAAGCTTTAGCTTTAGATCTTATAAAGTTGCGGCTTTTTGAAAGGGGATGTGCAAATTCAAATTTTTTGGGACAAGGATTTTTTTTCCAAGATTGCTTGGAGTTTTACAAATAAAATTTGGAAATGTACAGTACTAACTATTTCGGTTTCTAAAATGTGAATGAGTATAGCATTACATTTGAAAAAAAATATGTCATTTGTCCAGTTTACTAATAGACCAACCTGTATACATTAACATAATTTTGAAATGTTTGATTTCAATTACCCTTTTCATATACCTTTCAAATAAATATGTAAGTTACATACAATAAGAGTTATAGATCTACGGCAGAGGTTTGCCGGATCCTGTATATACTCAAGCACTAATGAATTCCAGCCTATGTATCTGTGATCCTTCAATGCTAATGACGACTTTACTCAACTAATCTGCTTTATACAGTATATTTTTCAATTGATCAGTTAATTTTTACAGTTGAGATTTCCACCATTAATCTTCGAGAGATCTTTATTTTCTTGAACCATATTTTCTGCAGCAACAGTAACACTCACATAACACAACCAATAGCTATCAACCAGCAACACCATCACGAGGAAAACTCAACAAAATAATCGACAGGACTAAAGAGCCAAAATAATTGACCAACTGACGAAAATGATAACGACCAACATAAATCAATTGAAAGAACATGAGCTCACATCCCAATAGGGTACAAGCATAAATTTTGCTATTGGTGGGAATTGACGCTTTATCAGGTCTCCTAACACCTTGCATGCCTATTTTTTCAAAAAAATATAAACTTTACTTCTGAAACGACTTTAAAAATCATAAAATTTGAAAGTCCGCCAAAACGCGCTTTACGTCATAAAGATGGCTGCCCCATGCAGTGACGTCATTTGTTTACGTTCTTATTCGTGTATCACGCTCTGAGTTCTTGTGACCTAATTTGTTTCTGAAAGCTTTGAAAATGGATAAAGCCGAAAAAAAGCTTTGGATTTCAAGTATTGCATTGTTTGATAGTATAATCAACGTATTTTAAAACTCCGAACAGAATATTTATCACTTTACCTGGTGGCGCAAGCAAAAATACACTTAAGAGAAGGGCATTATGGTTGCAAGTTATGCGTCGAAACAAAGACGATATTTCGACAAATACTACTACTTTTGTTTGTGAAGACCATTTTAATGTAAGTACCTACTTCTATGCTGGTAATTTTTATTCCTCAATAGTTTGAGGTTATGTACCTATATGTCTAGGAATCAACCACTAAAACAATATTTTCTCACGACCACACATCGAAATATGGTTGGTATATATTATATGTAATACCTAGTTCAAATCGTACTGCTGCGGTAAGTTTTTCACCCCGAACTCAGCAATTAACGGAAAACCCAACAAAACATATGTTTAGACAGAATAAAAAGGAATTTTCCAAATACCTCAACGACAAAGACGCAGCAAGAATCACTCAACACCAACCCAACAAGAGATGAAAGACTTTTGTGCAACAATATGGTCAAAGCATGCTAAACATAATGGTGAAGCTGTGTGGATCACGCAGGAACACACATAGAGACAAAAGCGAACAATTTAACCATATCTACAGAACGCAGAACTACTATCAGTGGAGAACATAATTGGAAGGCACCAGGCCCCGACGATATACACAACTACTGGTTGAGAACCTTCAGCAATATGCAGAATAAACTAGCAGAGTTGATCACATTCATAATTTACAGACCCCGCTAAATTACCTGTCGTTTTAATACAAGGAGTCTCATAAATGAAACCATAAAGTAACAAAACACTCAACCAAGCTAATTTGACATGTTTACGTCCATATACAAGATAATCACATTAACCATGATTATTCAGGAACACCTATATTCACACCAAATCTTGTGACAGAAGAACAGTAGTTATGTAGAAGACGCAGAAGCCTGTGAAGAGCAGCTAACATTAGCCAAATAAGAGGTTCTCACTCAAATATAGCCAAACAACACATACAACATAGATAATTCATTTTTTCACTGGTTAACCATTTTACCTATTTAAAGCACGCCTCAGCGTGTTTAAATCGAACTTCCAAAGACGCGCGTTTTTTAAAGTTACCATGGCAACGTCAACAACTCGAGAAACGAAGTCTAAGTGACAATTTTTCTATTATTGATCTGACAGGAGTACTTTGTAACGTCAAAACCTTTATTTGAATAATATTTAACAATTTCAATTTTATAAATGAAAATGGAAAGTACAGTTGGTATTGTTCGAGATATTAACATTTCGATTTTTCAAATCGGAGCAAATGGTATTTAAATTGAAACTATTAACATTCTCGAATTCAATGAGGTTGAACTTCCATCAAAATGCAAATTAGTTCATGTTTTCCTCATTTCCATGACAACGCAATTCAACCATTTTACATTACATTAGTTCTTATTTCCATTTCTTGTTGTTGTAACAGTAGTAGTAATAAATACCAGTATTTACAACTTCAAAGTGCACCAATGAAAAAAAAAATAGTTTAAAGTATTCGTGGCTAACTGGTCTCTGAAACACTTGCTCGCGTGTTTTAAAGACCTTAATATC
Organism: Galerucella calmariensis; assembly: GCA_910591675.1. NCBI lineage: Eukaryota > Metazoa > Arthropoda > Insecta > Coleoptera > Chrysomelidae > Galerucella > Galerucella calmariensis. The sequence goes on from CAJUYG010001982.1 coordinate 41,702, forward strand.
CACTTATTCTTTAATATACTATTATAGGAACATAAAGTTAGACCTATCCACAAAACACCAAATAAATTCACGCAACAAGATAACTGAAGCTATCGGACATGAAAATGAAATTTTGTATGGACAAATAAAAATAAATAGTATGGAACATGGCAAATTGATCCAATCAATGAAGGAAATATTTTCATCATATCGAAAAATAATTCGAAAATGCGAGGATCGACTTAAGCCTTCTTGCAAATTGTTAAGTAAGTTGTTGATTGCGTGAATAATATAAGTTCAGTTGTGTTGTAATTAGCCCGTAATGAGTTATAAACAATTATTGAAAAAATTGAATTGCTAAAGACACATAGTATTATAAGTTTTCAGGATGCGGATTTTTTTATTAATTTTCCATTTTTCATTAGATATCTAGTGGACAGATTGCAGTTAAGTGTCGGGATTGAATATTTGACATTCAGTAGTCATTGTCAGTTAGTAGACAGTTTAGCATATAAGTAAAAAAAAAGGTCATTTTTCGCATGTAACTTTATTTGTGTAGTGATATCCAGATTTTTAATGGAAAATAACCTAATATGGTGGATTTTCTTATTTTGTATTTTAATTTTTATTGATATAAATCTATTCACAGTCTTATGTGAGAATGTTTGTTTCAGAATCTGTATATTTATACTACTATTTCAAATTATTATTTCAGTAATTCTTAGTGCCTGTCATCATGTCTATCACTGACATACATAAACAGAATTAGTATAAAGTATGGATACCCTTAAGTATCTCCTCAATGGTTCAATATTTTTAAATGAAATTGCAGCAGATCCGAAAAATTAAAAAATGCTATCAAATTTAATGTACCATTTCTGGTTAAACCGGAAATGCATATCAACTTTGTTAGTTTAAATAGAACACCCCGTATATTTTCACATTTTTGAATTCTTCGTGAAATTCTGCATAAAAAGAAACTTTCCATTTATATTTTTTATTGAATGATTGAGGCTTTAATCAATAAGCATTTTTTAATTTGTCGGATCTGCTTAGAAAGGGATGAGCAATTTCATTTAAAAATATTGAACCGTTGAGGAAATACTTAAGGGGTTCCAAACTTTATACTTACTCTGAATATCACTCGACTCACACAGCTGCTCACCAGAAAACTGAATTCAAGGTACCTCACGGAAGTAATAAACACATACACCACTCCAACTACTCCAACCAACTACCCACTCGTTTGGAAAAACGAACAAACATCTCCAACTTGAGAGAATACAAGTAAAAATTATGTTATATATCACACAGGAGTAACTCGAAGAAAAAGTAGCACTTTCCTCCCCAGTAAAACAAATAACTATTTCCTTTTTGAGCTCCTTTATTCAATAAATAAAAACAATTTATATTAACATCATACTTTTCGTAACCGCATTCGTCTCGTAGATAAAACTTCATAATTCGAGGTGGTAGAATCGGAATGTAATAACATCATATCTAGATATAGGTATAATAATTGGAGTTGATTCCTTTTTTAAATTCATTATAATAATGACTAATGACTAGGTAGAGGGAACATAATTTTTTTCGTAACGACATTTTGTGGTAACTACCATAATTACTCTTTATTGCGGCTGTGTTTTGAATTTAAATTAGGCTATTAAACAGAAACACAAATCTCAAAAAAAATTCTATGTTGACGAAACAAGAATATATCAGTGCCGTATGCATGGGTTCTTCTCATTCCAAGTGAATAAAGCTTTCTTCGGATCGAATTCATTCAACAATAAATAGCCATAACTCCAGGGTTCCAAACAACCGAAAAACTAGATAAACTGGATGTGTGATAATGATGAAGTTTTATATGGAACAAAATAATAGGAAATTATCAGTTGAAAACGAGAGCCAAACCTCATGAATGGACTAAGAGAGAAAAAGTAAACATAGATGTGGGAACGTCTTAAACAGCTCCTTAACCAACTGGCTTAACACAAAATTGAAGAATGTGTCGCGGGACACACGGTAAGAACTCTAGTTCCCTTTAAGCAATAATCAAATTTTTTTAATTAGTAGATAAATACACATATTAATATAAGAATTTATTTTACTCTGGATGAATTTTCATGTAACAAAAATATACAGTAGTATTAATTATAAAAATCTTATCATTGAGTTGGAAGAAGGCTCAGGCTGTGGAGTTCATTCGAGAGCACTAAGCCTCAAGATTAAGTGGGGAATGGGAAACAATACCAGCGTGGTTCAAACAGAACTGGCTGATATCTCAATTGCCACAAAAGAACTAACCAGAAGAGGAATTTCTGGCAAAACCA
>CAJUYG010001982.1:44113-58833 GCA_910591675.1 Galerucella calmariensis
AATTGCCACAAAAGAACTAACCAGAAGAGGAATTTCTGGCAAAACCATAATAATCTGCACTGATAGTAGACAAGCCCTATTAGCCTTGAACAGACAACGTGTTATATCGAGGCTAGTACTAGAGTGCCACCAAGATTAAGCTGACGTCTCGGCAAATAACAACATTATCCTGAGGTGGGTTAGAGGGCACGACAGGAGTAAAGGAAATCGCATTGCTGATTCTTTAGCCAGGGAAGCCGCTGGACTAAAAATTCTAGGACCCAGTGACACCTACGGCCTAACGACTTCGACAATTGCGGAACTAGCCAAACGTTACACCCATGCTCAATCCCTTAAGAGATGGGATGGAATCAAAGGATGCAGTTTTGCCAAGATCACCCTGGGCGACCCTCGGAAGCTGGCGCCGAAGAAATATTTGACGATGACCAGGAAAAACCTACGTTTAACAGTAGGATTTCTGACTGGTCACTGTCAACTAAGTAAACACCTCCATACTATGGGGCTAGTGGACACACCTCTATGCAGGATGTGTGAACAGGAAGATGAAACTGTCAGGCATGTCTTATCCGAGTGTCCGGAGTTATCGTCAATAAGAGAGTGTGTGTTCGGTGAGTCTTGGTCTACACCTGCCGATATAAAGGAGATGTCTCCCAGTGACCTGTCCACCTTCCTGAGAAGGACAGGATGGACAGTGACCTAGGAGGACAACTCCTCGGAAGGATGTACAATGGGTCACATGTGGCCTAAGTGCTGTGAGCCTACACACTCACCCTCCCTACTCTACAGATACAGATACAGATCATTGAGTTGATTGGCACAAAGTACATATTGAGTATTCTATTAACTGTAATTAATAATACACTGTATGCTGACAATCAACATTTTGCGCCGAGAGACTAGCTCTTAGACTGAGGAGAGAGTGCGAGAGCCCATGCGCTCAAGGCACATAACGTAACAACGTAACGTAACGGTCAGATATTTTGCGTCGCGACCTCCCTCGCTCCAAGAAACGTAACGGTCAGACCAATCTAACATAAAGAACTAAAGTTCTGAAAAGGAAGCTTTGTTGTGGGTACCAGGGTATGAAATTATAATTGTTGGAAATACGATTGCTAAGGGTCTTGTGAAAAAAGAAGCTTGTACTCCCTCTATCGTACCCGAACCATTTTGTGGTATCCCAAAAAGCAGCATCATGGATATCATCTCTGTGAAATAGACAAAGTGGATAGTGGAATTTGCAGATGCAGCAGATAAGACGGGGAAATACATCATATACAGGGTGGGGCAATCTTCTGACATCGGAGGATTACATCGTTGTGGTGAGAGATAAAACTTTATTACTTTGTGTGAGCTAATACAGTTACTGAGGGCACATTTTGAAAATACTTTCGATTCTACAGGGTGTTCCAAAACCACGTAGCAGCACAAACTTACATTTTTTTGAATGGAACGTACTATATTTTGTTCAAGAATCAAAAAGATCTCACCGAGAGCGTAACAAAAATATAGCACTCCAATATATTATGAGGGTGTTTTACAAAGATATGGCCAATTATTAGCAAAAAAGACCTCCTCTTCAACACCCTGCAAAACAGTAAATTAAAATAAATCAACAAGTCTTTGTGTTCAAATGTCATACACACATCATTGGCTGTGCTCAGTATTAATTACTTTTTTCATCTGTGGCTTCTTTAATACAGGGTGAAACAAAACGCAAATCAAGCAATATCTCAAAATTTTCAAATGAATCACCCTATAAGTCTTTCTACAATTTGTTAGTACAATTAATAAACTTTTAAACGATGAAGTACATTTAGGGCATGAGTTAATGGAAAATCGTAAATATTTCATGATAATGGTCAAAAACAAGTATTTTATTACACAAATAAAATCGTATTAAATTTTTACATGCAACCTCTTGTAAATTTTAACATTTCTAAGACATATATTTTAATCGTAATTTTGGATGCATCTACAATATCTAATCAATGAAATAAAATGTTTGCTGATACCGTAGGTACCTGGATTTACCAAAAATTTCAAATTTATTCATGTTTCACTTTCAAGAATTGTTATTATAGGCTTGTTTGAGAATGGGCGAAACATAATCAAGCCATATTCTTGATTATATCAAGTGGGCTACTATCAAAATAGTATCTACTAATAAATGTCAAAGAAATATTGCTGTATTCTTCGTTTGTGTTTAGGAAGTTGATTCAAACACAATAGTTAACTTGGGGTTCCAACAAGTTGAAGCATCTGTATATCAGAAATTTTACCGACAGGTGGATAGGACGTGGTGAACCAATTTCGTGGCCTCCTCGATCTCCAGATCTCACACCAATGGATTTCTTTTTTATGGGGATACATGAATCAACTTGTGTATCGAACGAAACCTACTACCAGAGAAGACGTGAAAGAAAGGATTCGTAACGCAGTTTCCACAATAACTCCAGCTATGTTGGAAAGAGTAAGATCCTCGTTTTTGAAAAGAATTGTATGGAAGTAAATGGTCGCCATTTTGAACACTTGGCATAAACTACTATACTTTTTATAAAATGTCAATGTTCATTTATGTAAATGTGAGTGTTCTTATAATCTTATAACTCCTTCTTTCCTTCCTCTAATAGTAAGAGTAGAAGTCAAAGATATTTTAGATGCATCCAAAATTACGATTAGAATTTATACCTTAGAAATGTTAAAATTCACAAGATGTTGCATGTAAAAATTTAATACCATTCAATTTGTGTATGGAAAATATTTGTTTTTGACCATTATCATAAAATATTTACGATTTTCCATTAACTAAAACCCTAAGTTTACTACATCGTTTGAAAGTTTATTAATTGTACTAACAAATTGTAAAAAGACTTATAGGGTGACTCATTTGAAAATTTTGAGATATTGCTTGATTTACGTTTTGTTTCACCCTGTATTAAAGAAGCCACAGATAATAAAGTAATTAATACTGAGCACAGCCAATGATGTGTGTATGACATTTGAACACAAAGACCTGTTGATTTATTTTAATTTACTGTTCTGCAGAGTGTTAAAGAGGAGGTCTTTTTTGCTAATAATTGGCCATATCTTTGTAAAAAACCCTTATAATATATTAGAGTGCTATATTTTTGTAACGCTCTCGGTGTGATCTTTTCGATTCTTGAACAAAATATAGTACGTTCCATTCAAAAAAATGTAAGTTCGTGCTGCTACGTGGTTTTGGAACACCCTGTAGAATCGAAAGTATTTTCAAAATGTGCCCTCAGTAACTGTATTAGCTCACACAAAACTATAAAGTTCTATCTATCACCACAACGATGTAATCCTCCGATGTCAGAAGTTTGCCCCACCCTGTATATAATTGGACAAAACTATTTTTTTTTCGCAATAATTCAAAATTTATATAAAATTAAAATCTTTTGAGTTCGGCATTGGAGACACGATGGAAGCTCCCGAATAAACCCGAGCGTTTTTGACGACATTATGTTAGCTCTTACAATTGACATATAAACAAAGATTATATACGTCAATGGTTTTCAATTACTGCAGTTTAAACATGGTTCAAACTGGCTCAAAATGAGATAATAAGTACGGTGGTTTGATCTATTCAATTTGAAAGATCGGTTATCATAAATATATGGACATCACACTTTGCCTTTATAAATTCTTTATCACATATAGCCAATCGGAAATAACGAACAAATGGTTTTTAGCAGTAAATTTTCAATAACATTTTCAAGTAACGTATAAAAATCGAAAACACTGTACTGTTATGGAGAATAAGTGTAACATTATGAAGTTATAACTATGGTGAGCAATCGCAGCGCGTTCATGGTGACATGATTTCTTCCAAAATTTAATCCATTTATAACTCAAAGCAGCATTTTTTCCAAGGTTCTCGCATTGAACATCAATATTATTGGAAGTAATTACACAAGTTCATCAAAATTACCGATAATTTTTTATGAAAGCATGTTGTCTAATAACTGCATGACTTTATCTTCATATTTTGGTGAAAGAGCCCGACTCCGAAGGATGCAGATACAGAGGACCTTACTCACCCTTCCGCACATATTAATGCTTCTTGCTCATCAAGTTCTCATCTGTCTCTTGCAAAGTTTTTCATTCCTGCTATGGTCTTTCCTCTTTCTAAACCCATTTCTAGTATTCGGTCTAACCATTTCCTTCTAGGCCTTTCCCGTTGTTTTTTGATCGGTGTCCCAATCTCCATTATTTTCTTAGTTAACCTATTTGGTTCTATTCTTACCATATGTCCATACCAGCTAAGTTGTATCTTTTTCATTTCAACAGTTATCAGTTTCTGTTTAGTAGTCTCTCTAATGACGTTATTTATAATCCTATCCCATTTAGTTTTACCTGCAATTCTTCTTAGATGTTTCATTTCTATGGCGGTTATTCTAGTTTCGTCCTTTTTTCGCACAGTTCAATTTTCACTTGCATATAATATTGTAGGAGCTGTGATCATATTATGAACTTCCATTTTCACTCCCAAGTCTATATCTTTATGTCCAGGAATTTTTTTATCTGAGGAGTAGTTTATTCTTGTTGACCCATTTGCTCTGTTTGTTATTTCTGCATCTATTTTTCCATCTTCTGTTACTATACTTCCCAAATATTCAAATGCTGTTACTCTTTCTAGCGTCTGGTTTTAACATTTAATCTCTTTATCATTTTGATTACCTAGTTGTTTTTTTATTTATTATCATCACTTCTGTTTTATTCATGTTCACCTCCATCTTCATGTTCTCTATTCGTTCAGTCCAAATATTCACTAGTTTTTGCATTTTGTTCTTTGTATTCGCTACTAAAACCACATCATCTGCATAGAGTAGACTACTTATTTTTATCAGTTTTAAATTTCTGTGTCCCTGTATAGTATTCAGCTGCTCATATTTTTCTTTAGTTCGTTTCACAATATTATCCATTAATATTATAAACAGTAATGAGCTTAGAATGTCTCCTTGTTTTATTCCCTTATAAATTTTGAATTCTTGCCCTGCAATTTTCACTTCGGCTCCAACTGTCTCGTATACACTTTTAATTATATTAATTAAGGTGGATCGAACTTCCAATTCCTTCAGGGTTTTCCATACTTCTCTTCTATCTACTGTATCAAAGGCTGCTTCTAAATCTATAAATGTGAGGTACATTTCTTTTCCCTCTTCTATTTTTCTTTCGATTATATTCCTCAGTATATAAATATTATCATTTGTTTGTCTCCCAGGTCTAGAAGCTTCCTGTCCTTCTCCTAATTTTGGTTCTACACATTCTCTTAATCATTTTTCTATTATTTTTGCGTTTACCTTATAGCTAGTTTGTGCCAAACATTGCTCTGTGATTGTGCCCGATCTCTCTTTTTAAAAATGTGCATTAAGTTATTTTCCCATTTCCTTGGAACTTTTTGTTGTACCCATGCTTCTTTGCATACCTTCCATATCCATTCCTTTCCTCTTTCCCCCAAATATTCAATCATCTCTGGCGCTATCTCATCTTCTACGTTAGCTTTGCCTATTTTGATTTCTTCATTCTCTTTTTTCAGGGCTGATAACCTAACATGTCCTCAACATAACTTTGAAATAATGTACAGGGTCGGACTTATTATAAAAATTATATAACAGTGCATAAGAGCTCGCTGCAAATGAAAACTGTCTTAGCTAAAATTGTAGTAATATGCTTTTTCGGTAGATAAACTATCCAGAACACTCTAGTGAATGGGAAGTTTTCCGAAATTACCGGATTCACGAAATACCATTTCATTATTAAATAATTTTTTTAACAAATAACACATTTATTAAAACAGTTCAGTAATTTTAAAACTTAGAGTAAAAGATTCTGAATGTGGCCACCATTATTGTTAACCACTTCTTTTATGTAAATTTTACTTAGTAGGCCATGCCTGCTCAGGTTGCCATGGAATTGGTTTGACATCTACAGCTATATAAGTAAATTAGTCAGTTCATAATGCCACTTTTAAGCAAAGAGGACAGAATATTAATTGAATATTCCCGTGAAAAATATAATTAAGGTGCAAGAAAAATTGTTAATTAATTTCCTGAGAAAAATTGGCATATTGGAACGATAGGAAAGTTCTTAAGACATCTAAGGGAAACCGATGGGTCTATTGAACATAAACGTGGAAGAGGAAGGAAGCGAAGCTCGAAAACTGGAGAAAATATTGGTAGAGTAAGAGTTGTTTTGGGAAATTTGCAGACTGGCCAATCTGTTGGAACAAGGACAATCGCAAAAATAGCTAGGATTTCCCGTACGTCAGTTCGAAGAATCATTAAAGAAGACTGCCAACTCAAAAAATTTAAAAAAGTTCACTGTCAAAGACTTACGGCCAATGTAAGAGAAAAACGATTGGAAAGATGTATTCTTTTTTTTAATTTCTTGGGAAATTAAACCACAATATTTTTAAATTATTCATTTCAACGTTTCTACGTTTCTACAGTCATGTTGAGGACATGTTAGGTTATTAGCCCTGCAAAAAGAAAATAAATCGGCCCACAGTGTACATCATGTGCTGAAGAATCTCCATAGTTAGGTACTATATGGACATGAAACATCCCGTAATCTGTCTTTATTGCAATGAAAATATATATCAAAATAATAAGGGGAAGAAAAGATGAGAGAGTTGGTGGGGAAATCATTCATTTGTTTTCCTTAATTGAAATATCTTCGAACTTAACATTTTAAAAAGCTTTTTTATAATATTTTCAGCAGATTGTACCTATTGTGTTTGGAATTACAAGTAATAACATGCAATTTCCGAAAAAATTGAAAAAATGTAATTAAACCATTCGACGTCAGCAGAATTTTTGCCGCCTTCCTACACCCCTTAACGCCTATCGGCAGTACGCAGGCCGCCAAAGGGCGTTGTGTACGGCCTATTTGAAGACTACAATAACTCAAACTGCTAATTCAGAATCGTCCCAACCCAACGTCGCCTATTTTACATATTAAATTAAGGTTTTGAGAACAAACGGCTTTCATGAATGTAATGACGAATTTCCTTTGTGCCTTTTTTATTAAGTTGGACAATTGAATGAATAGTTAGTATTATCTTGTTGGAACTTATTGTTAATCAAATTTCTTTCGAGTTATTTGCTTGTAGGCGAAGAGTACCTAACAAGTTGAAGGAATTCGAAGTGATCCCCAAAACAGATTTGCTTACTCCAATAAATATCTCACTGACAATTATAATAAGAATAAATCAACAATGTTAGTACCTATAACGTGTGAATTATTGAGGAATAAGTACCTTCCTATACATAATTAAAAAGTGGTGAGTGTACCTCGTCAATAACTTTTGGAATTATAAGATTAAGTATTAAATTTTTTTGGAGAATGACATTTGCAATTGATTCTTAAAAATTTTATATCACTAAAATTAATATTCACTTTTCAATAATAAAAATTAACCGTAACAAACAAAGTACAGACCTGACAAGAACTGTCAGTGTGACAGTAGAATAAGACGTAAGACACATTGCCGCTACGAAAGGTAGGTCTGCATTTCATTCGCAGCGCGTAATTTCTTCCGATTGATAGGTCGCGCTTGCGCGTATTCTAAACATCAACTAATCAAATTTTTCACGTCAAAGATAAGAGTTAACGTTTGTAATAAATTTAAACGGTTCATTATTGTGGTATTTTGATTAGGATTAATCAGAGCCTTTTTTCCATTTCTTCCAGCGTAATGTGTTAGAAGGATATTAACAATCGAAGACGCACACCAAGAAGGGTATTATTTGATCTATAGTATTTATATTCCGCTACTATTTCTCATCGATCTATGGAATGCATTCTTCTCTGACTGTTTGTACTTGGTATTCAACCAATGGGCAAATATATTTCCAATTATTTGGTTATACAGTGTGGAAACCACTTATGGAATAAAATTTTTTATGTAATTATTTTAGGAAATTATAAAAAATGCCGAGACACGTCAACTTTTGAATTGAGTTTTGCGTTATATAAACATAAATTTAAATGTACAGGGTGATTCACGCAAGTATGCCATGGTAGGTGTTGTTTTTTTTAATGAAACACCCTGTATATTTGCATATTTTTGAAATCCTCCAAATGCACCGATTCCAACATATTAAATAATGTATATGGTCAATAATAAATTATACAGGGTGAAATTTTAAAATTAATAATTTATTACACTTGAAATATTGGTACTTTTTTAAATTAGCTAAATATGGATTTATCAAAAATCTAAACTAACTAATTATTAGACGTATTTGTATATTAAACAAAACCTGCTACGCCCATGAATTTTATCGCAAATACCTGAAAATCGCCTAAAAACGCCAATAATTAGACAAAATCGGTAAATAATGTGGATTGTTTTAAATCGGTAAATAATGTGGATTGTTTTCTATTCTGTCAGTTGTTGATGTGTTGACAATTTATACTGAAAAAGTAAAATCTTTGTCAAACACTCTTTCCTTGTCGACATAACAATGGAATATACAACTGAGACTCACCGAATTGAGATTTTAATGATGATCAGGTACGGGGATAACTGCAGAAGTCAAGTTGAAGTGGCAAACTTATTTAATCACAGGTAACCTGAATTGCCTAATATTTCACAAAGTACTGTGTCTAAAATTCATGCACAATTTAAAGAACTTGGACATGTCAAACCATTGAAAAGAAAACCACACTTCGTTGAAGATGATGTGAAAGTGGATATTTTGTTAAGTGTCGAAGAGAATCCAACTTCAAGTACATGTCAAATTGCCCGTGAAAATAATGTTAGTCATACAACTATTCTAAGATGTCTTCATGAAGAAAAACGTCATCCCTACAAATTAACTTTTGTGCAGGAGTTAACAGAAGACGATCCAGATCGTATAATAAATTTCTGCGAAAGATTGATGCATTAGCTGAACCAGAAATGAGATAGCTCTTGGTACCATTTTTTTTTCTGACGAATCAACATTCACGTTAAATGAAGAGGTAAACCAACAGAACTGTAGATATTGGTCAGCAGAGAATCCTAATTGGATACGTGGGACACATACTCAGTACCCTCAAAAGGTGAACGTTTGGGCCGGTATCATAGGCGATCATATTATTGGTCCTATATTTATAGATGGAAATTTGAAAGCTGAAAAATATTCAAATATGCTTAGTAATGAAGTTATTTCTGCGTTAGCAAACTTATATCCCAACGCAATAGATCCTAGCTTACCGAATGAAAATGTTTGGTTCCAGCAAGACGGGGCAACACCCCATTATACTTTAATGGTAAGAACTTATTTAGATGAAATCTTTCCCAATAAATGGATTTTACGAAGAAGTACTATTGATTAGCCAGCTAGATCGCCAGACCTTACGCCGTTAGATTTTTTTCTGTGGGGTTATCTCAAGAACAAAGTATTTGCAACACAACCAACTAGCATTGTAGACCTTAAAGACAGGATAACTACAGAAATACGAAATATTTCACCTCAAACTTTAAACAAAGTTAAGGAGGAGTTCTATAGGAGACTGTGCTATTGCCAACAACTAGGTGGAGAACATTTTGAGCATTTATTTTAATGTATTAAAATCAAATACATCAGGTATTTTATGTATGTGTTTAATAACTGTAAAAATAAAAATTTCACTCTGCATAATTCATAATTGACAATACATTATTAAGTTTGTTGGAATCGGCTTATTAAGAGGATTTCAAAAATATGCAAATATACAGGGTGTTTCATTAAAAAAAACAACACCGACTATGGCATACTTGCGTGAATCACCCTGTACATTTACATCTATGTTCACATAACGCACAACTCATTTCAAAAGTTGACGTGTCTCGGCATTTTTTATAATTTTTCAAAATAATGACATAAATAATTTTATTCCATAAGTGGTTTCCAAACTGTATTAAAAAAACCTAAAAAGATGACCGCATATTTTGTGCTCTTATTTATGAATTTATTTGAGAAGGCTAGAAGTGGCGAATCTGGTTGAATTAGTGCTATGAAATGGTTAGGCGTATTTACAACAAACAAGTGATTGGTGACATATAAACTAAGTATCACCAAATTGAATAAATAAATAATTCCCATATATACCTATGATTTTTTCATTGAACTGAAAATCAATTTCAATGTATGGGGTTATTTCTATGGTAGATAGTCTGAAGATGATAGATCTGCAAGCATTCAAAGTCGAATCTGTATGCCTAGAGTGACACACAGCCGTTAGCTCATTTGATTAATAGAAGTAGAAGTAGTACTCTTCCACCCAGTCGGCGCTTATTGATGATAAAAAAAATCAGAAGAAAATTGTATTTAAAATTTCATAAATGCATTATACTGAATAAAAAATAGTCTGTTTGTATGTAATGTTAACCTACATCAATATTGTAAAACGAAATACTAATTCAATTCAATTCAAATTGATTACAAAACACGTAGGTAACTTATTTGCATTATTGTACGAATAGACAACGTTTGAGCATTTTGGACATCCGGGATATGACCATTCGCTCTTACTAGTCGCAAGACAACATTCTTCAAAGTGGTTTGATATGTTTCCACTTGCCTTAAGACGATAAAAATATTCAAATCGCCTTAATTCGTAAAACGTGTTTTGACTTAGAGGAAGTGATAGATACTAAAAGAATGGAAATTAATTTAATAGTATTGTGAGAATTGCTTTTGGAAGCCATGCGATGGAGTAATGATGTTCCATCTATATACTTTCTGTTTCAAATACGGCAGCATTGAATATAATATTTACAGGTACTCATATTTATTCCATATTTTTTGCGTTGGAGGCATATAACTCATTTTTTTAGTGGTGTATCTCGTTAAACGTGAAGAAAATCTTTTAAAGAATAGTTTAATTGGACAGTGAAGGAGGTAAATTTAATAAAAAAAGATTTATTGTTATTCCAGGCTGAAATTATTGAAAATAACACAAATTACTTGAAAACAAGACGTTATAATTTGCCAAACTAGTGATGGGTGAATATAATCTGGTCAAATTCGGGGAGACATTGTGCTAATAGCAAATTACAGCGAATATTAAAAATCTTTCAACAAAATATGAAAATAACTGAATGCAGTTTTTACTGACAACATGCTTGAATATCTTATCGCGATAAGATCCCGCTTCGTATGGGAATTTTAAATACAGGAGGGTAATATTCGATGAAATTTGAAGCACTCGTGGTATTACCTTTGATAATTGATTGAATATTATAACTATAACAACCACAAATAAAACAATTAACAACGTTAACTTATTTCGTAGTTAGGTAGGTACATGTATACAAAAGGTCACATATTATCGATTCCCTGACACTCCCACTTGGACCAAATCTTTAGTCAGCACCGAACCTCATTATTTAAACTACAAAGCATTAGCAAACATCCCAACAATCACCGTCGGCACATCTCATGCCCTTTTGACAATAAATTCACCATGGTCTCTTTCAATCTGAAGTGACAGTTAAAATAAATGACAAACATATTGGAGTCATTGTCGTCGTTATTGTAACTTAACCTCAAAAACGTTCAAGACTTTGACTTTCCATTTTGGGATTATGAATGGACAAAGCATTGGCGAAGCGAAAACAAGGCGAGGGGATATTTATTTGTGTAACAGAATGTCAATATAACGGTATAGTATTCTCAATTCATAAAAATGCACAATAGGTGCACTTTAGCAGATACTGATATTTCATTCATTTACGTTGATAGTTTTTTTTTGTCTACTGATTAAAACACTGACTGCTAACACAAAAACCACAACCAATATATTATCGACTGTGTGACATTTAATTCCTCCAAGAATATCCTCTACATTCAATTATTAGCATGTTCACCTGATTTATACAATTGAAAATAATTAAGCCCATGTGATAATATGACACGTTCTACTGAGAAGACACATCTACATAAAAATATTATCATCAATTTGCTTAGTTCTGTTATTGAGAAGAACTATTGCTTAACACAAAGATACGAAAGTGAACTGTTAAGTTCCGACATCTTCGTTAAACATTAAAAGGAGGAAATACTGTTTATGGAACATGAAATGTGAAAATTATAAAAATATATCGCTATGGGAAGAAGCTACGAAAAAAATTTACCATTATCGAGCCATCATCAAGTACCTGCAATTGAAAAGGCTTAGGAGGTACGCTGATTTACGAAGACATGCTCAATACTCTTGGTGATCAATGTCCTTCGTCCTCTCCAAGACCTAAGAAGTTTTGTGTCCAAAAATCTGCTGAAGAAGTTCTTGCTTCAGTTTTTTGGGATTGCCATGGAGTAATCATGATTTATTTTTTTGGATAAGGGTAGAACAGTAACCGAATATTACCATTCGACATTACTGACCACGCTACGGGAAGAAATTGAAGAGAAAACACGCGGAAAGCTATCCAAAAGTGTTTTTTTTGCAGGACAACGCCTCTGCTCGCAAATCTTATGTTTCGATGCAAAAAATATGTGATTCAGGGTTTGAATTACTAGAACACCCCCTTATTCCCCAGATTTGGCTCCGTTCGACTATCACCTTTCCTCAACTAAATGAAAAAAATTTGCATACCATTTTTCATAAATTCTTTATATTTATATTGTATACACTTCCGAACTCACATTTTTGGTTTCACGATCGAATAATAATGAATTGCTAATTAAATCACATGAACAACATTTCATGTTTAATCGAAGCAGAAATAACTTACAATAATAGTATGTACCATGAATTATTCTCCAATATCAGAAAGACAATAAACAAAAACAAATAAATAAAAATAAATTCGTTGTTTAAGTTTTTGATACATTTTCTTGGTTTCTTCTCTTTAATTCCAAATTAAACTTTCTACAAACAATTATATATAAGTGAAAAAGGATTACTATTTATTACCTTTATAAATACCCCTGTTGGATTTGAGTTTATAAGTAAACTTATTCATACTGATAACGTAATTCCAACAATACTTTCAAATGGAAAATAAATTTTTTCCTTCATCAAATCTTCCATATTTAATACTTAATAAGAACATTCTGTCCGCCAATGGTATGGATATATAAAGTCCCTCTAGTTAGTAATAGCCTCTAATGGACCCATTGCCATGAAATATGGATGACATCCCTCGAGGGTGTAGTTTGCTTAACACACAATACCGAAAAGAATTCCCCAAGCTCTTCTTACTAACGCAAAAGATACTTTTATCAAGGATAAGGATTACATGAAACACTAAATTGACTGTTGACTTTTCGAAGATTTAGCTTAGCTATATTTTTATAATGGAGAATCGTAATATAAATATTATAGCATATAAATGAGTTTTTACTTGTTAATTAACATCTGGTGGGTACTCACTTGAGATAGCAGCACATCAGCTTTTTCCACCAAAGCGATTTATCCATAAATTTTTTTCATAATTTCTATCCATTTTTTTTGGATTTTTCGCATCCCTTAACTGTTTAAGGGCCGGTTTTACAAGAGAGATTTATACTAGGTATAGTTATTCTAGTTGGTTTTACGATGCTTTTTTACCCCGGTAAAGCATCGTGAAACCAACTAGTTTTAAACTAGGAATAAATTCTGGTATAACTTTTTTCCCAGAATAACTATACCTAGTATAAATCTCTCTTGTAAAACCGGCCCTAAATCGGATAGACATTCCACTTCATGTTTCATGTCTGTAGTGTCTCCTTTGTAAATGTAGTTTTTAACAGTAATGGTGGAAAGTAAGAGAAACAGATCTAATATTAGCTTAAAACATTTTTTGCCTTGTATACAGGTTATGAACAACACCAAGCTCAGGAATACCAAAATAATCATGTTGCTATTATTTTGGTATTTGTTTTCGAACCAAGGTAATTCTTATCTCATCAATTGTATGAAATTGGACCTAAAGTAGGCAAGCCACAGTTATTTTTGCTCATATTCTATGTATAATCAAATATCCTCTCACCGTTTCCCATGCTTTTTCGTCGATTCCTGAAGTGTATGCTTTTCTCCATGTTTCGCTTCTGTGTTGTAATATGTGACTCACTCACGACTGTCTTGGTTCTCCTTTTTATTACACTTTGTATACTCGTTTCACTTGTCTGTTGATTTTTCGCTGCGTTTCGCTGACACAGTAGCTTTCTCAGTGGAGGTATAATGAGAATTTTTTAATTTATACAGTGCCTTATCACTGATTGTATTGTTTAAATATGATTATCTAATGTACCTATTTAACAAGTTTACAAAGAAATTCATTAACAACAATCTTTCCGGAACCTTTCTAGGTGAAAAGGCTTAATGAGGGAGAATTTTTGATATATAAGTATTTGGTCGTTAAGAAGATTATCTGAATATTTGTTTTCATTTATCTCAAGAGCTTCTGAAAGATTTAATTTGAGGGATTCAGGTTCTATATACAAAATTTCGAAATTTGGATCGAAGGGTTTGCTTAATATAGTAGTTTTTCTCCGATCGTGGGAAAAGTGACACTATGTTGACCTGTTTTTGTTAGAATAAAATAAGGATTTAACATTTATTTCTCAGACTATATGTAATGATAGAAAAAAAAAATTCTTGACTTTTAATTTGTTTTGTCAATTGAATTTGAATTTAATAAAAGTTGTTACTTTTTCACTGGGATTATTCCCTAAGAACACTGCAAGCCAACATGTTATGGGCCCAGGACAATACTGAGATAGGGAAAGTGTTAAAAATAA
>CAJUYG010001983.1:0-43983 GCA_910591675.1 Galerucella calmariensis
TGGTATATATGTCTTGTCTACAGTCACTTATGAACTCTTTCAATTCCAGATCAAGATACAAACTGCCTATTGATTTTACCATATTTATTCAGTCCAGTGACAAAAAAAAACTCCAAAGACCCCTAGAAAAACTGGCGTCCTACTCGAAAAGAAATACAGAACAGTTTTTTTTCCTGTGTCAAGGTAAACAATTCATATTACTATAAAAATATATTAAAGTTGACCTAGATTAATTTAGTCTGAACAATACTTTTCACAAAATACAGGTTCCTCTAAGCTAAGATATAAAGTTTACAATATTATGAATTTTCATTGCAGACCTAAATTTTTCTCCTTCTTTTCGTTTTTTTATCAGTCTTCTACAGTAAAAAGTGTTCCTGGAAAGTTGGAGGAGAAAATATCTACTATTTTTTGAATTTTTTTATCTTTATAGGATTCTGAAGATTTGGAGGATATTATAACCCGAAGGAACGCCGTTTTGAGCACCCTAAATATACCCCTGCAGCCATTCGCGTATATTTTGGACAAAAAATATTATGTTTCGATATATGACACAATTTTCAAAGTGGAGTCCTGTCAGGTGTTAAGAAACACTTTTTAAGGCTATTCATGCTTCAAATTTAGAGTATGCTGCTGAGGCCAAGCATATTTGGCATTTTATACAAGAAGTTGTATTCCAAATTCCAGAGCAGCATAAATCCAGTAACACCACAGCTGTAATTACTGACATAAGACACCATTTGAAAAAAGAAGAATAATTTGAAAGTGGTATATTTGTATCAGACTGTACCTGCTCTTGTTTTTATATTTAGGTTTCTTTATCTACCTTTTTCAAATCGGTAATTTGGCAATTTTGTTTGTTTTATATATGCGGAGATATTTGTTTTTTTTTGTTAAAAGAACTTCATTTTTCTTAATTTAACAGTATTCTACATTACTGGATCTCATGAATGGAATCATTTATTTATTTTTTATGTATCAATAACTATTTTTAAGCTGCATTATTCTAGTTTTGATTTTGAAATTTTCAATTGTGAAATGCCGCAGTGTCGTGAGTGCCCTACCATGTTTTTTAATTTTAAGTCACTTTTAACTCACTTGAAATATTTCCATCATATGGAAGAATATTCAGTTTATAATTGCAAAGAGCCCGGTTGTTACAGACAATTTTCGTCTTTAAATTCTTACAAAAGACACTTGAAAGTACACGTTAATGAAGATACTAACTTTGAAACAGCAGATAGAAAAATATCTAATATATTAAAAGATAACAAATGCGATTCACATTTAAATTTGAAAAGCGGTGGAAAGTTTGTAGAGTTTACAAATAAAATTTGTGATATTTCTGAAATGAAAAACGTATCAGATAAGCAAATGTGCTAAATTATGATTTTAGAGTTTTTAACCAATTATTAGCTATTAGCTTTATTTGTTACTAATTTATATGGAGATTCTTCATTTAATAGAAAAAATATTCAAACTGTTGTTGAATTCATTCTTGAATTCAGCCTTTCAAAGATTCTGAATCACATACCTGACATCGACGAGGACGTAAAATGTATAATTAATAAATATTTTGAAGAAGTAGAGAATATTTTTACAGGATTGCATACTGAGTATTTTAGATTTAAATGTTTACAAAATTTAAATCATTTTATTAAACCTGTCGAACTCATTACTGGGGTGAGTTCCACTGAAATCACAAACGATAATGTTTTTCCTGAATCATATAAGGCCCAATTTATACCTGCTAGTGCAGTATTGCAAATGTTTTTACAAATTGAGTCTTTGATAAAATTACTTATATGGAAACATTGAAATCACATTGCATTATCAGTAACATTATTCAAACTGAATTTGGGAAAAATAAAGTGGGAAAAATTTCTCAAAAAAATCCTGTAATTCCTTTGTTCGTATACTGATGAATTTGAATGTGGAAACCCGCTTGGTTCACATGTTGGAATTCATAAAATTGGGACAGTCTATATAGCCATTCCTTGCATTCCTCCACAATATCAGTCTCTATTACAAAATACATTCGTTACGCTTTAATTCCATGGATCTGATTTAAAAGATTTTGGCAGCGAAGCTATATTTTCAAAATTAATCGATGATTTAATCAATTTAGAGAAAAATGGTATTATTATCAACACACACAGTCATTAAAATTTTAGAGTTTATTTTTGTGTTGCTATATTTTTAGGGGATAATTTGGGATTGAATTCTCTTCTGGGATTTACTGAAAGTTTTAGAGTTCGTTATTTTCGTCGATTTTGTAAATGTGATAGGACTGAAACGCAAGAGAGAAAATTTGTTAAGAAATAAAACTAATTACAAAAATGATATTAAAATTAATGACGTTAGTTTGACAGGTATAAAAGAGGCAAGCATATGGAATAGAATTCCTACATTTGATGTCACAGAAAATTATGCAGTTGATATATCTCATGATATTTTTGAAGGTATTGCCATGTTTGATATATATGAGTTACTATATTATTTTGTATATGTTGAAAAAAAAATTCCTTTAGATGAAACGAACAAACGAATTAAGTTTTTCAAATATGGTGGGAACGTTAATAAACCACCTTTAATATCGACGGATAATTTAAAAAAGAAAAAAATTGGCATGTCTTGTTCTGAGGCAAAATGTTTCATTCTTTATTTTGGAATTATGTTTGGAGACTTGGTAGCTGTAGGAAATGAATATTGGGAGTTATACATTTCCTTAAGGAGCATATTAGAACTAATTTTGTCATCATATCCTTCTGTTGAAAAATGTTTGTTACTGAAAGCTCTTATTGAAAAACATCATTCACTGTATAAAAAATTATTCAATTTGCCACTTAAACCGAAATACCACTTGTTATTGCATTATCCTCATATTATTGAAAAAGTCGGACCTCTTAAGCATTTATCATCTTTAAGATTCGAGTCCAAACATAGGGAATCAAAATTATCTGCCAATACTGTTAGTTCCAGAGTGAACATTACAAAGACTTTGGCCATAAGAAATCAGCTCAAGTTAAGTTCCAGATTTGAAGAAAATGTAGGTTTTATGGAGTGTATGAATTTTGATAAAAAAAACAATGTATTACAAAACATTTTAATATTACCAAACTTTAAAAATATTACCAACTCTTATACTTTCAGAATTTGAAGAATCTTTTTTGTGTAACACTGTAACTATTGGAAATTTTCATTATAGAGTGGGAACTATAATTTTAATAAATAAATCTGTTCTGCCAAGTTTCGGAAAATTATCTCATATTTCAATAAACGTTTCAAATAAAGTATGCTTCATTTACAATGAAATTGATTCGATAAAATTTGACTCTCATTATTTTGCATATGAAGTTGTCGAAACTAATAAAATTTCAGCAATTCAAAGAAAAGATGTATTATATATGGATCACCTTTCTGTGCATAACATAGATAATAAACATTTTGTAACATTTTATTGAAATTAAATTTTATTTTTAAATGCGGATCTCGGTATGATACTTAAAAATGAACAGTAGGGTACTGCCACCACAGTTACAAATTGAATGGTGGAGGAGGTATGCGATCAAAATAGGGTTAAAATTCTTAAGTGTCCCAGAGAATTCTAATCCTATTTGATCGCATAAGTATATATATATATATATATATATATATATATATATATATATATATATATATATATATATAACTTGTAAACTTTAAAACATACCTCCTCCACCATTCAATTTATTTATTTTAGTACCTATAAGTTTCACTGGTAGACTGATTGATTAGTATGTGATATCATCCAGTGTATATCCACCATAACGCTGTGGTGGACTGAAGTTTAATGAAAGCTAATGTACTGGATTTTATCACACCAATATATGCGTAGCTTCACACAATTTATATTTTCGTTTTGTGCAATATAATATATTATATGGTTTTAAAAATTTTTATTTCTTTCCATTACCCATAAAAAATATTATATGTAATTGCTGATTTTGTTCTTTCATTTTATAGATTGTTTTCCAATGTATGACCATTCAATCAGTATTTATCTTAGATCACCATCTACTATTCAGTTGATGACATGAATACTGATTGATATGTCATACAATGTAAAACAATCTATACAATGGAAGTATCAAATTAACAATCACATAGTTATATTACTGTTGATAATCTATTTAATTATGATTCTTAACTTGTTCAATTGCAGTTATTAACATGTTTAATCACTATTGCCAACCAGCTCCATTGCTGCAATTAACGGGTTCAATTTTTATTATTAACTAGCTCAATTGATATTATTGTCTAGTTTAATTACTGCTAATGACATATTCAATTCTAATTACCTAATAAAATAATAAAATATCCTGTATTCTGAGGTAATTATTATTTGGTCACTAGCGGTAACTGTTTTTAATAGGTTATTGAAGTGATTTAATTACCTTAAGTCGACGGACCTTGATAACGATAATTGAAGCCCTTTTTATTGTCATAATCAAACATTTGTTGTGTCCTAATACTTATTGAAGTTTCTACCTACTACAACTAAATTCTTAA
This sequence comes from Galerucella calmariensis, assembly GCA_910591675.1. Classification (NCBI taxonomy): domain Eukaryota; kingdom Metazoa; phylum Arthropoda; class Insecta; order Coleoptera; family Chrysomelidae; genus Galerucella; species Galerucella calmariensis. The sequence continues at coordinate 4,552 of CAJUYG010001983.1, forward strand.
TAATGCTGAATAAACTTTTTCCTCAGTGCAGTGGTCTTGACTGAACTGAATATAAATTATTGAAGATACAGCTGTAAATCTGGAGTCGGGGTATTTGAATATGGGGAATATTAAATGAAAAATACTCAGTATTTCTTGAGAATTTCAGAAATAAAGAAAATCATTTTTGAAACTATGATGCAAGTAAAACTTTTTTCCGATTTGAGGAAAATTAACTGGAAAATTTATTCATTTTATTTAGGGTATTGGAATCGCGTTTTCAATATCAACTCAATAATTTTAAAATAGGACTGATCATGGAAATCAATAGTAAACAAGATTTCTTAACATACATTTGAATTTCTACGTATCAGAGAATACGGAATAGATAATAATTTCAGATTGTTGTGAGTGTATGGACTATCACATCACGTATTGCTGTGTGTTCTAATTGACACTTACTAGAAATATTATATTCTGACGTTTTGTAATATTGTATTGGATTTATAATATAATTGTGTGAAGTATATTAGTAAAACATTCTCCTAATAATATTTATTCTTTCGCCCGTCGTTCCACCCAACAAATGGTAGCAGAGCGTGGTTGCTGGTATAAAAAGAAAAAAATATAGTCGGTGAAACAGAAATTTTTTCGAAATGAGCACGTCGACAGCAACCGCTTCGTCGTCGTACCATCGCATCGAAGCCTTAACAAAAGAAAACTACGATACGTGGTGTCTACAAGCGCAAGCAGTGCTAATCAAAAATGGCCTGTGGGAATACGCAAGTGGAGAGATATCCGAACCGATTTCAAATAGCAACGAGACGGAAAAGAAAGAATTCCTGAAAAAAGATCTACTAGCTCGGTCAGAATTATTACTACTTATTTCACCATCAGAGTTAAAACAAATAAAAGGCTGCAAAACTTCGTACGAGCTTTGGAAAAAATTGAAAAGCATTTATCAAAGTACAGGTCCCGCAAGAAAAGCAACACTGCTGAAGCATCTCATACTGAAAAAGTATGATAAAGGTGACGTACGCGAACATCTAAATGACTTTATGAATACTGTCGATAAATTAGCAGATATGGACATTACTCTAAATTCAGATCTGTTAAGTATCATGATGCTATACAGCTTACCCGCTTCATATGAAAATTTCAGAATAGCTGTAGAATCTAGAGATACACTACCAAAGCCTGAAGAGCTGAAAATTAAAATTTTGGAAGAAAGCGAAGCTAGAGATAATCAAGATATAGGAAAGGAAAGAAGAGAAGGTGCGTTCTATTCCAAAAAGAAGCTGAAATACTGCCAGAAATGTAAGAAACAGGGACATAATACTGATGAATGCTGGAGTAAGAAAAATAAACGTCAACAAAATCAACCATTCCAGAAAAGAGAAGAGAAAAACTTCAGTATAACGCCTACTTGTTTGTCAATTACCTCTGCAGACAACTGGTGCCTAGACAGTGGTTGCACGTCCCATATGTGTGCACAGGAAGAACATTTTGTGAACATGAATTCTGAAACTGGAACTTTGCGATTAGCCTCTGAAAATCACACTACTAAAGTTGAAGGTAAAGGTAAAGTACGTATTAACATCCAAAATGAAACAATTAACCTCCTTGATACATTATATGTACCTACCCTGGCAACAAATCTGATGTCAGTCGCAAAGATAACTGAAAAAGGAAACACCATATTGTTCACAAAAGATAAGGCATACATTAAAAACCAAAAAGGTGAAGTAACTCTAACTGCTATAAAAGAAAACGGCCTGTACTACACAAAGGGAGAAAAAGCAAATATAGCAAAAACTGTTGATAATATTGAAATTTGGCATCGTAAACTTGGACATATTAATGAGAATGACTTGAAGTTAGCTGCCAACAAGAACCTAATTAAAGGATTGGTACTAGAAAAAGGAAATTTACCGGACTGCGAAGTATGCATTAAAGGGAAGATGGCTAGACTACCATTTTCATCCCTAGACGGACCACAGTCTACACAAGCGCTGGAAATTGTGCATAGTGACGTCTGCGGACCAGTCAACACTGAGACACTAGCCGGATCAAAATATTTCCTGACATTTCTGGACGACTACACTAAATATTGTTATGTCTACTTTATATCGCACAAAAGCGAAGTTTTTGAGAAATTCAAAGAATACAAAAGCAAAGTTGAAAAATTTCACAACAAACCAATAAAAAGCTTACAATCTGATAATGGAAAGGAATACTGCAATATAGAATTTGATAATTTCTTGAAACAAAATGGAATCAAGAGAAGGCTCACATCACCTTACACACCTCAACAGAACGGCCAAAGCGAACGCAAAAATAGGTCTCTTCTTGATAGAGCACGGTGTTTGATGATCGAAGGTAACATACCTCAAAAAATGTGGGCCGAGGCGGTATACACAGCGAATTATCTCATTAACCGAAGCCCAGCTAAAGCCCTGAAAGGTAGTACACCATATGAAAAATGGACCGGCCGTACTCCATCTGGAAATCACCTACAGATATTTGGGTGTAAGGCTTTCGTCCTAAACAAAAATAGAAAAGGCAAATTTACACCAAAATCTGTAGAAGGAGTTTTCATGGGCTATGCACAGCTAGCAAAAGGTTATCGAATTTATATTCCTGAAAAACAAAGTATTGTAATAAGCAGAGACGTGAAATTTATTGATAAAATGTATTATAAGGGTGAAGACCGTATCGAAGAAAACTATGAAGATTTTTTAAAGGAGCTCGGAGAACAAGAGCACAAGACACCTGACAAAGAAAATAAGGTTAATGAAAATACCGACATAAAGGGGAAGAAACAACAAAGAAAGAAGAACAAAGATTCACCTATCATGGAAATCGAGTTCTCATCAAAACCTACCCATGAAACTGAAGTTATACCTCCTGAGCGAGAATCTGAAAATAATGAGCATGAAGTCAACGAAGAACCTGAAAACCGAGAACGTATAAGTCATGAACCATTGAACATGAGAACTTGTATAAACGAAGAGCCAAGACCCCGTAGAGAAAGTAAATTCCGACTTGGCATCATGATTATGAGATGACAAATACAGTTTCATGTTCTAGTGAGAATCAAAAACCATTAAATGTAGACGTAGATGAACTCACATTTATATGTAATAAAGATTTCGATAATGAGGAATGGCATGAAGCTATTAAAGCAGAAGTAAAAGCTCATATTAAGAATGGAACTTGGAAAATTGTCAAGAAAGAAAAGGATATGAAAATTATTGATAACAAAATGATTTTGAAAAATAAATGGACACCAGAAAAAGGAGAGATAAAGAAGGCCAGACTTGTTGCGCGCGGATTTGGACAAAGACCTGGGATTGATTTCAATGAGACATACGCACCAGTTGCAAAATTGAGTAGCATTCGAACTGTAATTGGACTAGCTGTCGAAGAGGATTTGAAACTCAACCAAATGGATGTCACGACAGCATATCTGAATGGCGATCTTGTAGAAAACATATTCATGAAGTTTCCAGAATATATCGAGCAATATATTGCCGAAATTATGGTAGACGCATGCGATAAGGATGATTTTATTTTGTATGATAAAGCAAAGAAAATGCTAGAAGATATGAGAAGTATCGAGCAAGAAAAAGTATGTCACCTGAAAAAGGCTATCTACGGGCTTAAACAAGCAGGAAGACAATGGTATACAAAACTAGACAATGAACTAAAGAAAATAGGATTTCAAGCGTCGATAGCTGATCCTTGTGTCTACATATTAGCCAAAGGAGGAGATAAAACAGTAATTGCCATATATGTAGATGATCTCCTTATTGCCTATTCTTGTCCAAAAATACTGGCTGAAATCAAGGAAAAGTTAAGCGAAATATTTGAAATGAAAGATTTAGGACAACCAAAATGTATAATTGGAATTGATTTGGAATACAAAGAAAATAGAATAAAATTAACCCAAAAGAAATTTATTCAAGAAACTCTAAAGAAATTCAATATGGAGGATTGCAAGATTTCTACCACACCGATGGAAGTTAATTTAAATCTGGAGCCTAATACGAAAGGAGGAGCAGAAAATTTGCCTTATAGAAACCTAATTGGAACACTTATGTATGTTTCAGTTGCAACCCGACCTGATGTAACGTACGCTGTAAACTATTTATCAAGATTTAATGATTGTTTTGGACCAGAGCATTTCAAATCAGCAAAGCGAATATTACGATATCTAAAAGGTACGATCAATGTTGGTTTAACATATTCCAAATCAGAAGAGCCATTAGAAGGTATGGCAGATTCTGACTGGGGTGCTTGCAAGTTGGACAGAAAGTCCTGTTCCGGTTACATTTTTAAATACGCAGGAGCAGCTATCAGTTGGGCATCCAAGAAGCAAAGAAGCGTAGCACTATCAACAGCAGAATCTGAATACACAGCTTTGACAGAAGCTGCAAAAGAAGCTATTTATCTAAGATCACTGTTCAGAGATTTGAACATTGATTTCGGACAAATAACAATTTGGAGTGATAATCAAGCTGCCATAAAATTGGGATATAACCCCATAGTATCCCCTAAGTCGAAACACATAGACCTTAAGGTTCACTACATAAGAGATTGTGTTAATCAAGGAATCTTGAATATCACTTACAAGTGTACAGAGGAAATGGAGGCTGACCTTTTGACGAAGGCATTACCAGGACCCAGATTAACAATGCTGAGAGTCAAACTAGGTCTTCTGCAATAGTGCTGTGAGGAGGAGTGTTGTGAGTGTATGGACTATCACATCACGTATTGCTGTGTGTTCTAATTGACACTTACTAGAAATATTATATTCTGACGTTTTGTAATATTGTATTGGATTTATAATATAATTGTGTGAAGTATATTAGTAAAACATTCTCCTAATAATATTTATTCTTTCGCCCGTCGTTCCACCCAACACAGATGATAGAAGCATGATAAAAACTGGAACAATATTTGTTCAAATCAACAAATCATTGTAAACTCATCATTATATTAATAACTACACTTTAACCTTAAAGATCACAGTCTATGGATGTAACTGATATTTTATGACAACTAGAATGAGTGACCAATTAACTCTATCTTATTTATCAAGTACACAACACTGATCAAAATACACAAATACCGCGAAACACTTGCACAAATGAGTTGAAATATAAATACTTCACTCCTCCAAGCACAATGTCTATCTTACTAGGTCTTTTCGACCACTCTTTTTCGAAATCTTGAAAGTTCCAATCGAGCGATAGACAGATACCTTGTGTTTTTTTAGTTTGAAGGTAAGAGCGGAGTTAATTGTACCTACATGCTTAATGCCTCTTAAACAAGATATCCACTTGACTTGACTTGGCCATGAAGATTTATGGCTCTGCCTTCGTTGAAGGACTTGGCTTTAAGTATAATGGTTTATATATGTTATTTTCAAGTGTAAGGCGTGAACATGCCCCGAGCCTTGGCAAACATTGCCGAAAACTTATAACTAATAATAAAAAGGGAACAAAGGTTTTTTGCAAACACAAGTAATATTAATTTCAGCAATAATAGCTTTATGAAGTGACTTTTTTGTGAATTTTTCACAATATACCACTAAAAGTTTTAATTTTAAAAATGCGCTACACCGTCGTTACCACATATCACTTCACTGACGCGACCCAGTTTCCACCTCATGGGTGGCAGATTATCTTTGATGAGGACTAGACGATCTTCGGCAATCTTATCACCTTTGGTAGCAACCCTCTTGGTTCTCTTCTGCAACTCAGAGATGTACTCCTTGTTCCACCTTTCCCACATATGTTGTGATAATTTCTGCGGCAGTTGATAGCGTGATAGTGTATTCATCGGGATGTTTGTGAATTGTTGGTCGCATGACGTGGTTATAGGGCGGCCAATAAGAAAATGGGCGGGCGTTAGAGCGGTATAATCGTTGGGGTCGGTGGATAAAGGCATCAACGGTCGCGAATTTATTATTGCCTCAATCTGTGTCAATAACGAGTAGAACTCTTCGTAAGTAAGGTGTGCATTTAATAGTACTTTTTTGAGATGATGTTAATTCAACTCCCGCCTCCCAAAGACTCCCAAAATAGGGTGGATATGGCGGTGAAAATTTCCAATCTATATTGTCTTTGGGCAATGGATCAATAATAAATGATTTGTTCGACTGGAGAAATGTATTAAGCTCTTTAAAATCCGTATTTGCAGATACAAAATGTTCACCATTGTCCGAAAAAATGTGTCTGGGTTTTCCCCTAGGTGAGATAAATCGTTTTAGTGATAATAAAAACGTTGATTAGATCCGTAACCAGTTCAACATGAACCGCCTTGGTGCTAAAGCAAACAAATATACAAATGTAACCCTTTGCGCTGGTCCGGTAGATTGCCCATAATGGGCTGTATAACTGTCCATTTAGCGCGAAAGCAAACTGTGCACCTACTAACTATGCGCCTGCCCCCTACTGGCCAATAGTTTTCTCTAATGTTAGCTGAGAGTAATCGCGGCACAGTATGATATACATTTTGATGATAATGCCTGAAAATGAGCATCGTTAGTTTATGTTTATATGAAATGATGATTGGATGCCTTTTATCGTAAGCAAACTCCAAGTTTTGCAAACGACCCCCCCCCCCGCGAAGGATATCTTTTTTGTCAATAAATGGAGATAAATGTGTAATGCTGCTTGAATTTTTAAAAGTAGTTTTGTTCGCTAATAGTTGCGAAAAGAAAAGAAAACTTTCGCTTTGGGTTGCCTTTAAAACATGTATAAATTCTTGATTAATTTCTTCGGCTAAAAGTGGCCCGAAATTACGCTGGTCCCTTTTGACCTTACAATAGTTAATAAACCGCAATACATATGCCGCACTCCTTTTTAACCTAAGTAATTTTGATTAAGTTTTTTATTTAAAATAAATCGCGTTTCGTAAGTAGAAAAAATGATGATATATGTTTTTCGATATCAGGAATTTCTTTTGGCGGTGTCAATTCCAAAAAAGGCCCGATATCGCGAGAACCACCAAAGGCTGAGACGTAATAGATTACCAGGCGAGGTGCCCCTGGATAATAGATCGGCGGGGTTATCCGGAGTAGGTACATGCCGCCACTGTGCAAAATCAATGGACTCTTGAATTTCGTTAACCCGATTACTAACAAATGTTTTAAACTGATTGGCCGGTTTTTTTTAACCAACACAGTACTATTGTAGGGTCCGTACATAAATAGCAATTATTAAATTTGATTTTCAAGGAATTGAGTACCTTTTAAGCTAATCTAGCAAAAACTAATGCCCGACAGAGCTCCAAGCGGGGTAATGTTACTGGTTTTAATGGGGCAACTCTACTTTAAGCGCATAATAAATTAGAGTGGGTTTTATTATTTTTATCAGTGGAGACGATGTATTTACATATGCCTTTTCGCAATTCAATGTTCGTAAAATCAATCATGCAAGTTTACCATGCGTTCTATTTTAAGATTATTTAGGATTGGAAGCCTTTGACTTAAATCAATAAATGATGTTTTAATATGAACAGGTACCGGTTCGTCCCAAGAAATGTGCTCCAGCCATAAATTTATACACGGCATGAGCAGCCCTAATGGGTCTTACACTTGTGAAAGATCGGAGAGTTTGCGACGCTTTGTTATTTCTTCGTTTTCTTTAAAAGCAGTGAAGGGACTGATGCTATAAAGTAATAAATCTTGATGATGTGACCATGACAACCACAGCGTTTTGCAGGTGGTTACTTGTCGGCTTCGTGCTCCTGCGATCCAAGTAAAAATTTGATTGAGTGATAATCCTCTACTGATGCGTGATGGTGTGATGTATGATGTCCGGAGATTCCGGATATGCTTGCGTTGTGCACTCGTGTACGTAACTACTTTAGTTTTGTCTTTGGTTACAAGCACGATAACTTTTCGGCAATGGATGATTTTGCTTTTTATTGTTCACCCGAGTAATAACTTGTTTTGTTTTATTTACTTGTATTCGACAATAATCCGGCTCGGAGAACCATTAATGTTCGTGAGATGTGTGACGGAATAAAAGTAGTTAAGTGGAAGGTAAAAAAGGATTGAACTATATTACATTACCTACCTTAGATTGCACAATGTTCTCTTTCCAACGACTTACCCAATAATGTCTCAAAAACTAGAATGTGTCCTGAAACTGGGTATAAAAATATGATATTATAAAAGGACAAGGTTGGTGTATCCACTTGACTTGACTTGGCCATTACTACGAGTATTTATGGCTTTGCCTTCGTAGAAGGACTTGGCTTTGGGTATAATGGTAAATATATGTTATTTTGAAGTGTGAGGCGTGAACAGATAATAATAAATAATATATCATAGACAGGTGATAAGATTAAATAAGATAAATATGTGGCTTATATGTTTCTATGAGCCTTCCCAATACGACCTTTTCAGATGTATTGTGTATGCCGTCCTGTTATTCTAAAGTTCCTTGTCTAGACCCGTCCCTATTTCTACTCCGGACAAGCGGTCCCATACCAGTTACAAACTTATCTGCATGAAACTGTTTACTTTTATAGCCGCTTAGATCTCGGTCTAGAGCTTTGGTAATTGACGATGTGGATGAATTATTAAAAGCACCCTCAATGCGTACAAAAGTTGTTATACTATTTCTTTGTCCTCTAGGGTTTTTATTAATAGTCTATTAAGATCATCCAGTGCTTAGTCTGTTGATCTGCATTGCTAATACGCCTATTGTCGATATGTATGTTGTATGTCGATACGGTATGTTGATAAAACCTCATCTCTAATGTATCATAAAAATTTTCCATAACTTTGTAACTTAAAACTGCCCCAGGCTAGAGCACTCCACCTCAGGGAGTAGAATTCGGCACCAATTAAACTATTTTATACACTATCACTGGGATGGGGTGTACAATTAATATTAAATTGGACGCCACCAGCTTTTTAATCGAACGAAGCAATTAAAACAAGAAACAAAAGGTGGAAAGCTGGAAACACCTTGTAAAAAAATTGAAGTTAAATTAAACAAAATAAATAAAATGAATTTACTTATTCCCGAACACGTTTATCCAATTCAATAATTATTGAATAATCAATACAAAGAATGGAATAATAATTATTTATTGGATTATTTGAAACTCAACATAAATTGAATATTTCAAAATATCAACGAAAAGAATACCAATTGTAATTAACACGCCAAATCCAAATCTTACACACGCTATAGATAAGACGGAGGAACTTATCTTAAAGGGCTGAGGATATTTGCAGCTCCTAGCGCGATGGCGGCAGTGGCGGTAATTTCTTCGGCAGACTGTGGCCTCGTGCACGGGACAGGAACGAAGTGGAACGGAAGATGCCTTCGGAGGTAAAACTTGCCTTAAACTAAAAGTTGCCTAAAACTTGCCGTAAACTTCCCGGCTGCAGAGCAACCAGACAATAGAAATTGTTCACCAAAAATTAAATAATTAGATATAGATAACTGTTGCCTTGAATGTAGCAGTTAAAGGAAAGAAAGAGTCCACTCGAAAATTGAAATTTCGAACATCGACAGACACAAGTGGAAGGGGAATTTGATAAAAATTAATGTTTTATTTCGGAGTGGCTAATGCGACAATGAAACGGCATGTTTAGAAATTCAGTAGAAATTTGGGAGGAAGTGACTAATGAGCCAAAAAATTCACTAAATGAAATAGTTTTTTTTAGACGAAAAACGTAACAGCTGAACAGCATGTTACAACTTAGAATCTTGTGAAAAAATGATTCTCATTCGAATAAATATATTTGATTAAAATCAATCTGCATGGAAAACTCATGAAATTTGTTTTATATAATTTTCTGTAAACGATGTTCATTAGGCCAGAGAATCTGAAAAAATTGTCTGCCCAGGAAGAATCACGGGGAGGTATAAGCTATTCTCACCAGAAGAAAATGATTGGGTCAGGCAAGCTAGTAGGTATATAATTCACCCTAACGTCAACAAAAAAATGAATTTTATATCAATAACCATTCACATTCATTAAACTGACCTTACGAAATCAACGGAAAGGTATTACATTAATAATACTTTTCTACCCTACATCAACTACACTTTTCTACGACACACACTTACGCCAATAGAAAAACAATTTAACTCACCAAACAAATTAAGTATATCGATTATTTTTTTCGTATAATTTTAAACCAATTGAAACAATCAATTCAGTTAAGTTACCTTGTATGGTAGCTTGTATGTAAATTATGCAATTGACCACCACGCAACTGATCTGAATTACCCCACCATTCAGTTCCACACTAAAATTATGAAAAGCAAAATTGATTATTTCCTTCAAATAATGATTAAAGTGGATGAAGAAACCATCCTAGACAACTTAAGTCAGCTGGAGCAAGGTCAACGTGGCAATTACATCGATCCAGAGTGCTACGAAAAATTAATTACTTCAAAAAGTAAATTTAATATTATGCACTTCAATATAAGAAGTGCAAGGAAAAATTTTGATGAATTCCTAGCCCTCACCGAAGCATACAACTTAACGGAATGTAATGTTTTTATTATGAGTGAGTGTTTCCAATCAGCAGCTTCGAACAACTTTAATGTCCCAGGTTACATAACTATTCATAACGGTGGTGATTACAATCGAAATGACGGTGTTTTGGTCCTAATTAAATCTGAACTTAATTATAGTGTTTCTTGTGATAAATTAACTGTTTGTGGTGTCTCTCTGAGTATAATTAACTTGAGAGTTGATGATATACCTTTTAGAATTTTTTCACTATACAACCAAATCCAAGTAATTTAAATTCATTAATTGATGAATTGAATACCTTCTTAAATAATCAACTAAAATTAAAACTTGAGTTGTTTATTGGTGACATAAATATAGATTTACTAAAAGAAAATGATATTAATGTTATTAGATATCTTTCTGTACTTGCGAAACATGGGTTTGTCCCTTATATTACTAACCCTACTCGTGTAACTCCTGGAAGCGAATTATGTATTGACCATATATTTCTTAAAAGGCACTCGAATTTAAATCAGAAATACTCTTTTTCATCATACATTTTGACCTGTCATGTCACAGACCATTATCCAGTAATATTAAATATTGAAGATAAAATAAAGGCAATATCTAGTAGTACACACTTACCAAAAACATTCTGTAAAGTAAATTTTATATTTCTAAATAATCTTTTGGAAAATGAAAACTGGTTTGATGTATTAAACTCTGATGAAGTTCAAGTATCCACTAATTTATTTGTTGATAAAGTTTATGAGTACATTGAACTATCCAAAAAAATAATTTTCAAAGTACACAGTAAAACAAAAATCAAGCCATGGATTACAGAAGGTTTAATCATATCCATAAGAACCAGAGATAAAATGAAAAAAACGACTCAATAAGCATTTTTATTTACAATTAAATCAAGAATATAAAAATTACAGAAATTCGTTAAACAAACTTTTGAATAAAACGAAAAATGATTATTCTGCAACAAATACACACTAACAAAAACGACCTTAAAAAACTCTATCAAATAATCTCTGAAGCCACTAATGAAAATAAAAATTGTAAAATTAACCTAAAAATTGTTGATGATAATGGTGATTCTTTTAAAGATAATAAGGAAATGGCAAACTACTGCAATAATTATTTTACTAACAATGGTTTAGATATGCTTCAAAAGTTAAAAACCCTTACTACCCATGAAAATAATGTAACTAGAAACCCCAATACTTTGTTTCTCAGTCGGGTATCCGAAAATAAAATTGTAAAACAAATTTTTTCTCTAAAAAACAATAGTTTTCCTGGAATAGATCAAATTTAAACTAATTTAATAAAAAATAATCATCAATCTCTCTTAAAACCACTGACACACATCATTAATTTAATTTTTCAAAATGGAATTGTTCCTAATCAATTCAAGTCTTCTGTTGTTACTACAATATTTAAAGCAGGAAATAGAACTACAATTTCTAATTTCAGGCCCATAAGTGTTATTAATAATTTTGGAAAATTTTTTGAAAAGTGTCTAAAAGACCGCTTAGTTTGCTTTCTTGTAAAATATAATATACTACACCCACAACAATTTGGATTCCAGAGTGGTAAATCTACATCTGATGCAATGTGTTCTGTGCTAGAACATACTATAAAGAGACTGGACATAGACAAAAAGTGTATTGCAGTATTTCTCGATCTAGCTAGAGCATTTGACACTGTCAACCACCAAAAGCTAATCGATATCTTGGAAAATAACGGCATTCGGGGAGTTGTATTAAATATATTTCGAAGCTACTTGTCTGATCGGGAGCAAAGTGTCAAAGTCAACGAAGTGCTCAGTGATACTAGTATAGTAAAAATTGGAGTGCCACAGGGTACAGTACTTGGCCCAATATTGTTTTTAATGTATAATAATAATAATAATAATATATAACTTACTTCTTTTGATAAATGCAATGGCTAAAATAGTATCATACGCAGATGATACAGTTGTTATTTTTACTGGGGATACTTGGGATGAAACAAAAGCGATTCTACAAAATGAAATGAAAAATATCACCAACTGGATAAATTTGTATCAGCTATCATTAAATGTCAATAAAACACACTATGTTGCTTTTACTGTTTCTGAAGCAACCAGACCAAATGTTACCTCCATAACAATAGGTGGAGAAAAAGATCAAATTAACGAAGTATTTGAATTCAAAGGAGTAGAAGAAATCAAATTCTTGGGCATTATTATTGACCAACATCTTAAATGGCACAGTCATATTGATTATTTAACCAAGAAAGTAAGAAAACTTATATACAAATTTCACCAGATGAGAGAATTTCTCCCGAAGAAGATACTTTTAATGATCTATAAGTCACTGGTTGAATCCATATTTCGTTATGGTATTTTGATATGGGGAGGAGCATATGATAACGCTTTGCAAAAATTTAATACTGTTCAAAATTACATATTAAAAATTATCTATAAGAAAAATAAGCTATATCACACAAATTTACTTTATTCGGAAGATGTTGGTAATATTCACAACCTATGTAATTATGCTTATAAGAATCAGTCGCCTCATAACTACATATCCTCGATCTATAATACACGATGTAGAATCAATCTACTACTCAGCATACCTAGATATAATAGAAATCTCAGCCATAGATCTCTAATTTACACACTATCTAAACCTATAACATGCTGCCTGCCTCTATTAAACAAGTCAATAATTATAAACAATTTTCAAAACTATCAAAATCATATATCTATAACAACTATCATCAATTCTCAAGTATGTTTAATTATTCCTAAATGTTTTTCTTTTTTTAACTATCCCTAGTTTTATTGAAACAAATCAACTATGTATAATTTTTAAATTTTTTAATGTTTAATTCACTACTAAATGAATGCACAACACAAGTGTTTAATCACTTCATTGCTTTTTTGTTAGTTTGTGCTTTTTAGTTAGTTTGTTAGTCTAAATTATTTGTTAGTTTGTTAGTCTAAATTACATAAAATTATATGAAATTATATTTATAAAGATCACAAACAAATAAAGGATTTAAATCAATGATTTAAAGGATGTTTTCGCTAATACCTGATTATACATATAGCAGCTCTACCAATCGAAAATTTCATAATAATTTAATTTCCATAGTAACCACATCCACATCAATATACAACAATACACAAACTAACAGAACCGTCAAATTTTGACGTTTATCAAAAATATAATTGTGATTACCATAACCAAAAACCACATGTCAATAATACGTCGAGTATTGAAAAAAGAGGTAGAAAAAGTTTATTGTATCTGAGGGGGTTACTTTGAAGTAGAATAATGGATATTGACCAATAAACAATAAAAAAAGGGAGTGAAATTTTTTAACAAAACCTGTATATATTGTGATCGAATTCCGATGAGCACTGCTGGTAATCATTTCCATAATTCAGGAGTTATTTATAATAAAATAATTATTCAGCTCATTATTTGTTGACGTTTCTTGAAACCAATGAAATGCTCCTTTATTTGTCACAAGGGTAAGTTTCAACCAATTATGTCATTATTATCTTGGGAATAAATCTCTTGTGACTATTCTCGGGAATAATTACTGTGGCTTTTCTATTTGCCTAGCAAGTGTCAGATAGTTGTCAAAATAATCACCTAATTGTGTCAACGCGATATATAAAATGGGTGAAAATTATCGGTTAAGTACCTTTTCTGATGCAGAAGTAACAGAAAAGATTTTAGAAACTACTTCGAAAAATTGTGAATCTCGTGACTATTGACTGGCAATAAGTTTTTAAAAAATCTGTCAAATTATTTTCAATTTATTCTCACTCTCTTGTTATATTATTACTGATAATTCAATCTCACTGTCCTCACTTCAATAACTAATGTAAATGTCTTTATCTGTCATCGTTGATAAAATTGGATATATATATATAGATATATGAAGAAAACAAACACATTTTAATGTTAAATATAGTGAACCTATTTTTCATATTATTTTAATATTTGACATATTTTCAATACCATCATATTATTTCGCTAGTAAGTTTGGAAATGAAAATAATATTGATTGTGCTTTTACCACAGTATAGGAACGAACCAATCTCATCCGGCGGCCAGTGCTGTGCTGCGATCCAACTAAAGTGCCAGTGGTGAATTTGCGAATCGAATTATTTATTACAGCTTATATTTTTACGGGTTTTCGGTATTATTTTTATAGTTTATGAGCATTTTTTTGCAATGGATCCCATAAAAAAGAAGAAAACGGATATTGAGTTCGTAGATGTAACAATAAATATAATTGTAATGGAAAATTATACCTTTTTCCAAAGGATTCAGAAAGGTGAGAAACTGTTAGTATAATACTTTATCATTTGATCTTCATATTACATTTATGAGCCTTAGTTTCATGCATTGATTCAATTTGTTGTTTTTGTTTCAAAGCTAAAGTTTGGCTCGAAGCATGCGATAGGCCTGACTTGATGCCAAAACTTCTTTTATTCTATTCTATTCCAACAATATTCCTTTCATCAAATACTGCAATGCCTAAAGACTTTCAGACAAATGATTCATTGGAAAAGAATTTTGTTCACTACTTTTGTGGTTATTTAATTAAAAAATGTTCGGAAATTCATACATGCAGCGTATGTGAGACGTATTCACAAGCGTATCAGAATTTAGACGATTCGTCTTTATACTGTTACCTTAGAGTTTATGAAAATACGAATAAGGATAGTTTTGGAAACTTGAATATGCCGCATGAAAATTTTGTACAATACATCTCATTATTAGAAACATTATTCCAAATGACTTTACGCTACGGAAGATAATATTGTTGAATCACTCATAAATATTAGTCAAACAACAGAGTCTGTACATACTTGTGTTGATTTTCCAATAAAATATTTAATGAAACTTTTCTTCAGGGTACGACTATATTTCACATTAAAATTTGTCAATAAAAATTTTAAAAATCATAACAAAATGAAAATTGTACTATGGAAAAACCAATAAATATTTGGTATAAGACTATTGTTTTATTCACTCATCAGTGTACTATTCTACAATATTTAAGAAAAAACACTTAACAGGTTCAAGTCATTTTAAAACTTATGCCACCTACGCCTATGGTAAAATGAATCGTAAAGCGATCCGTTCAAGGTCATCAAAAGCTCTGGCAATTTATGAATGAAATTTATAAGAGTTATACTACTGGTTCGTTCTTATACTGTGCTTTTACTAGGATATTTTGGTAAGAGACATTTTATCATATTTTTCAAATGATGTATAGGTGTCTGATCGAGAGACGTAACCCGCTGTATCTCAGAAACTATATATCGTACACCTCGATAAAAATCTGTAATACAAGTTCGCATATAAGAAACTGCAGGGATTTACTTTTCAGTTTACTATTTCACCGTTAGAGGGCGTACCTAGTTGACAATAATATCATGAAAACAAAATTTTGCTATAATACTCAAATGTACCAACCAATCATACACAGCGTCATCAACTTGTTATCGTTATCTCACTTTAACACATACACATCTTGTTGCGTTGGTCTTTGCTGGGTATTTCTTTTTTGTGTTTCTCTTTAATTGTTCAGACTCTACTTTTTCCTCTATCTAGTGAAATAACTAGTAGAGGTGAGTGGAGAATCTGACTCAATATAACTGCAATAACTTGTGTTCCATTTGATAAAATTTGACAGACTGAGGATTATTCGAAAAGGAATTCAATGCCTGATAAAATGGCATATCATCGTTTCATTCCAGTGATTCCAACGGTCGCTAGTTGGCAATGATTGGACAATTGTTTTGTTCTCAACTTCATTCATATTGTCCTCCATTGGTGAAGTGAACTGGGCGGTGAACTTGTTGTATCCACATATTTTTCCGTACTACTAAAGGGACATCTTCTAATGATATAGGCAATTTCTGTCTTGAATTCCCATACCATACTTCAACTGACTAACGACCCTGGTTTAAATATTATTGCATCCAGTGTGGATTATTGGAATCCTCCTTGTGAATAAGCTTTAAGTGCGCTTAATCTGTTTACTATGATCATATGTCATAATTCATTAGTTGATAGATCCCAGAAGATGAATGTTGAAATTAGAAGATGTCTTTGTGAGAGACTAGGGAATCAACTGGAAGTACAATAAATAAGTTAAATCCCACATCGAGTTTTAATGAACACGAAATTTTGATTAGACCAATAGTGTGCATTGTGATTATACATATACAAATTCATTACTGGAAAATGTAGCGTGATCGAATCACATTATATTTGATAGAAAATATGAAATTTCATTAATTATATCCTCAAATCAATTCAATCCAGTTTTTAATTGTAATTTGTAGCTTTCAATATTTAATAAAAAGCTACACGATACAGATGAGAACATTTCTGCTTGGAATAGAAGTGGAATAATACCCATAAATTCCCAACTCGCAAGCTAGTTTTCTCACACAAAATTGTGGATCTGCAGCAGTGAATCCTAAAACCTTGATTCCATCTATTTCTGCATTGTTCCTTTGTCGTCGTCTAGATTTTTCTCAGGATAAGTTTCGGTTTGTTTCAAACGTTTAGCTGAATTTTGAAATACTCTCTCGCAGCATATGGTATGTATGTATCTATATTGGAGTGACATTCATCGAGACCTAAAAAATCTAATGTGCATCGATACTTCTACTCAGTTCCCGAGGAAAGTCTCGGAGACTAGTAGCTTCTTCAGTCCTATTCCCATGAGGAATTTTAAGATATCTGCAGGCTTTAGGTTAGATAAATTTCCCTCTTCTATCCAATAATCTCCTAGGTGTTGTATCCTAGCCCTAGAGCCACAAGGTGGAGTCAACGACGACACCGAGCGTTATCCAACTCGTGATTACTACGACGTCACTCGGATTTCGTGGCGGTGCGGCTCAGTACCTTCCTTGCTTTCAGTTGTCTTGTAGATGCCGAACGAGAAAGTGTGTTCAATTTTGCCAGTTTGAGTTATCGTGAGAAGGTCGTATACGACGCCACCTTGTGCTTTATGGTACAAAAATCGCTAGGGTGAGTTGGGTCACTTTTCATGAAATTTATAGTTAATTGCCGCATTTTCTCGATTTAGAACATTTAGTATACTACTGTAATGGAACCAAAAAGATCTAAATTAGACGAGCCAGGAACGAGTTCTTGTAAATTATCCAGAAAAAGACCTCGGAAACCCCATGAATTAGAGCAATTGATACATGAAGATCTGAACGATTGTGATATTGCGGAGAGCGACGAAAATGAACAAGAGGATTTCACTGAATATGGAGATGACAAATCTGAAACATCCGTTCCTAGCGACGATGATGATTCGCCTATGCTAGCAAACCGAACAGTCCATGCACGAAGGATGATGTATTCCAAAAATACACGTAAATGGTATTTGGATAGCCCACATGCTTTAAACAGTAGAACTCGTCAGAAGAATTTGGTCACTCACTTACCAGCACCAAAAGGAGATGCTAGAGGTGTTGTAGAACCGAAAAAAATATGTAATCTTTTTTCCTCAGACGTTATTTTGGATAATATTATCAAATGTACTAACGATGGAATCGAACGTAAAAAAGTAGAATATAAATCTAAACAGTGGTACATTGGATCAACGAAATAAATGCCTTATTCGGACTCTTGTATTTGAGTGGTGTTTTGAAGAATCCTCATGTAACACTCAATTATTTATGGTCCCCAGTATTTGGACCAGTAATGTTTAGAAGCACTATGAATACAAATCTTTTCGAATTTATTATCAACTGTTTGAGATTTGATGAGAAAGAAAAGCGAGAGGAACGGAAAAAGTGAGATAAATTTGCTGTCGTTAGAGAACTTTGGAAGATATTTGAAACAGGTTGTAGAACAAATTACACCCCATCAGAATATGTAACCGTCGATGAGACGCTTCTGGGATATAGAGGACGCTGTCCTTTCAAAATGTACATTCCCAGCAAACCCGACAAGTATGGTTTGAAAGTGGTTACCATGTGCGATGCAAAAACATATTACATGTGCTTCGCCAAGCCATATATAGGAAAAGAAGAAAGGCACAGTCCATATTCCATTCCGACACAATATGTTAAAATTCTTACCAAAGAAATTCATGGAACAAACCGAAATTATACGACGGATAACTGGTTCACTTTTTACGAACTTGCAGAGAAACTGCTAGAAAAAAAAAACATTGGCTGGGACCATGAGAAAAACAAAACTGATATACCAGAACAATTGGTGGAAGCTAAGGGAAAATTGGTCAATTCGTCTTTATTTGTTTTTGATAAAAACTGTACACTGGTGTCATTTGTACCAAAAAAAATAAGACGGTCGTAATATCATCAACCATGCATGATCAAGCTGAAGTTGATGATGAGACAAAAATAGCCCCAAATAATTCTATTTTATAATGAGACAAAAGGGGGTGTCGATACGTTCGATCAGCTATGTCATTTGACAACTGTTGCAAGGAAAACGAGAAGGGGGCCACTTAGAATTTTGTATTCCATGCTTGATACAGCCGGAGTGAACTCTTACGTAATTTACAAATGCAACTCAAAAGAGAACAAAGTTCAGAAGCGCTCCGATTTTCTAAAAAATCTCACTGGTTGAGGAACATTTGAAGAGTAGGTTACACAATCGCTATCTACCTAGAGAAATGAAGAACAATATTCGCGGTATACTAGAATGCGACAAATTAGAAGACACAGAAGAATTACCAGTGAATCCGATGGGTCGATGTGCAATTTGTCCGAGAAAAACAAATAGGAAAGCTCGACACACGTGTGTATGTGGGTATGGGGTATGTGGTGAACACCGCCGTAGCATCTGCAATGATTGTAAATAGTCGTTAGAAGCTTTTCTATTTTATTTCTCTACCATTTATTGTATTTTGTTCATATTTTTTATATTTTACCTTATAAAACATTTTAACTTTGGTTTCAGAAAGAATTCTTC
Source organism: Galerucella calmariensis (assembly GCA_910591675.1). Taxonomy (NCBI): domain Eukaryota; kingdom Metazoa; phylum Arthropoda; class Insecta; order Coleoptera; family Chrysomelidae; genus Galerucella; species Galerucella calmariensis. Next base: position 24,018 of record CAJUYG010001983.1, read on the forward strand.
ACATGTTTAATTTTAAAAATCTATTTTAATTCTAGCACATAATTTGTGCGAATTTTGTATTTTTCAAAATAAAAACTATGTTCAAATTAATATTGTGCTGTGTATTTTTTTAAAATTTTGTATTCAATTAAAAAAATATGGATATTGTGTACCGGTGTCGCTTTCTACGCCACCTTGTGGTTATTGTAACTACAATCTCACCTTGTGGTTCTAGGGCTAGGAGTCTAAATTGCTGGGCAGCTCGCAAGTATGTGAATGGAAGATTCTATTTCTCATTATATACTAAGCTTCTCTATTTGCGTAGGAAATCAAGTATTTTAAAATTACTAACCGCTACAGGTTCATACATTCACTGCACATTAATTTTATATTTGAATAGTCTTGAGTATAAAACAAAAATCCCCATTTTTTCTTGTATTTTAGATTAGAAAAAAGATTGAGATGTGGTTTTTTCTAATACAAACCTCTATTTCGTGAATGGAACTATGGAACTATGATATCAGTTGTAAAAAACATGGAACTTTAGCTTTATTCAGCTTCCAAATTTATTTCTTACTTAAATATGATAGCTTCTCATTTCTTGCAGATTTTTCTGATAAGCCACCATTCACGAGTTGAATTCGCAGTCGAAAAATATTTAATCATGAAAACTGAGTATTGTATTGTCCACAAAATGTTTCAATTGAAAGTTTTTATGTTTTTTCACCTTGAATTGAAGGCTGACATGAAAAAAGGACAATTTTACCGAACAAAGTTTACCTTGATTATTTCACTCAATAGAAAATACGCGCCTTCGATTGGTTTGAATATGAGGATTGATATCTGAAAACACCATGTTTTCGATTTTGTATTTCGGCACCTGATTGGACACATGCAATTTTCCTATCTGTGTGTTTCGCGTTGTCATTAGTTGTTTTATTCGATATTAAAAATATAGTGACTGACAGAAAATGTCAAATTATTAAAGAAACGTCAAAATCATTGTAACAAGAAATAATCTTGACAAATAAAACTCGTGTAATTAATGATTATCGAAAATTTCGCGCTTACGCGCTCGTGCTGTTTCCAAACAACAATTTGTTTCGAAAAAGAGGAGAAATTTGTATTTCGATAATCATTAACACACTTGTATGGCATACTTATACGAAATAAGAAAGGGTACAGCCCCTTCCAAAATGCACCACCTTGGGAACAAGAAGTTTTTTCAATCCCCATAATGCATGCTCAAATAATAATTATTGAATATCTCCAAATGTTTCTTTTCGCTAATTCTCTTCGTTGCCATTAAACTAATCTGTTATCCGAATTAAAGCAGTAAGTGATTTTTTGCCTAATAGGAAAAACTTCAGTACAACTTTTATTCCGATTTGGTACTAGGGAAGTATAGATAGTTTCTCCCAAATCGGTCAGTATTTCATCATCTTCTTCCTAGATACTGCTTTCATTAGTTCATGCATTCCGTTAAATTATCTTCTATCCAATCTAAATGATTATTCAAAAATATTTTCCGGCAATACTCTCAATAAACAAAACTCTCCGTTAGTCTTTTGTGAAAAGTCATTTTTTTGCTTTTTCTATTTAATAAACTTAATGAAATAAATATTTCTTCCTCAATAAGTGTTTTATCGTTTTCAGCCATTGTGAAACTGGGTTTGGATTGGGTATGGCGTGGGTTCAGTATGCGGTAGATAAGAGAACCGTGGCCGTGGGTTGCGCGTGTGTTGTGCGAGTGCTATACGTGGTGTAAGAATTTCTAATAAAATCCTTACAAAAGTATTGAAGCCAACCCTGTACTTCGGTCATAAGCGTATTGTTTCCCGCAATTAATTGGTTAAGTCCAGTCTGTCTTGAGCTCAACAACCGAGGAGTACGTTGCTCTATATGTCTCCTCTTTTCATTTACCATCCCTTTCCTTGGGAAATATAATAATTCTTTTTATTTCAATTTAAAAGTAAAGTGTATATTGTTACCAGTGACTTATTAGTGATTTGGAAATTTGTAAGTAATCTAATTTAATTGTTATACTCCCAGATATCTTTGGACTGCCGGTAAACCATTCTGGCGCCAATATAATTCGCTGCGGAGTTGTCGTTCATAGTGCATCAAGTTTTATTTCCTCTAAATCGTTTTTATTGCCACCTATTTATTAACATTTATCTTTTCATCGCAAGTGACTGCTAAATGTCTTACTACTTATTGTACATTATATTATATGCTATTTAATTTGTTGCGTTAAACGGGGGAAAGAACTTTTGTCAAGTATTGTAATGAACTTTTATATCACCTTCTAGTGTGATCGATTTTCCACCTATTCGAATATATGGTTTTTATAGTGTCTTTTCCTAATTCACACTAGTTGTAACACATAAATTAAATAAGGTACTACTCGAAGCATTTGTTTTATTTAAAATCTCTGACTTCTTCACATTTATTATTTTACAGCTTATAGTTTCTTCACATATTAAACAATTTGTGTTATCCCTCTGTAAGCATAGCTGACATGAGTAACTAGGTCTTGAACCTCAATTCAAGTGGTCCTTCGTGTTTTAACTCGAAGATTCTAAGATGTTAAAGATAACAAATCATCATATGCAGAACCAAGCCTCACATTCCAAAATATCTTCTCCATTACTCATTCTTTAACACGTGGTATGCGACGCGCCTATCACCCACTGATTCCATCGCAAGTTTTGATATCAACGGTTGTCTTTGAATTGATGAAGAAGTTCCTAATGAAGTCTCGATGACATTCGTCCCATTTTATACCTATGCAATTTCTTGAATACCTCACTTGCATTTTTGCTAAAATTGATTCAGATTATTTTTTAACTTCACCTTGTCAGTATAATAAGATTGTCGCTCTCATCATAGAATTTGAATTCTTTTTGAGCCAGAATTAGGTGGATAACAGCTGGAGAGTATTGTTTATTTGGAGTTATGTCCAATCAAAGCTGAACATAACATAAATGGGATCGTCACAATCAGCAAAATAACCGGAGGCCTTAGGGATGAGATCAGCTCCCAATTAGGGGAACAAGGGAAAAAAATTGTAAGCGCAGCGTCGGTTGATGTACGATTTAATAGGCACCAATTTAAATTGAGAATAATGATTTTCATCCGCTGAAATATTGGAGATAGATTTATTATTACAAAAAATCGTTTACAGAAAAATTATAAGGTTGGTTCATCAAACTAATGCTGCATAATATACAATTCTCAGTGAATTATTTAGTGTTCTATGCTGAAAGCACAAAGTTTGCAGCTTCCAGCTTCATACATTAATAATAACGTTAATAACACATGTGCGCTTGTGGCCATTTTTCGCCTCATTTTCCAAGAATAAGATATGCATATCCTTGAAATTTTCAAGTTTCGTGATAACAGTGAAGCTGAATCGCGTTATTGTTACAAAAAATGTATCTTTCCATGTTTACGAATGGACATGAAAATGGGGTTTTATCTACTCAAGTTTATTGCCAACAGTCAATTTAAAGTTGTTAGTGCATAAGAATTACGCATTGTATAAATACCGTGTTTCTGTTCTGCATAAGGCATCAGGCATTATGAATCACGCATTACGCATCAGGAACAAAAAGTATGAATTACACCATTTTTTAAATATAGAATAATCACCACTCCTTATATACTGTAAACATAAGTTTAAATCAACTTTTATATAAGTTTATGTTTAGGAGTGTTCACTAATTAACAGGTCCTCAATTATTTTGGCAAATAATTGAATAGACGAAGATACCAGTGCACTTACATTGGGAATGTTGTTCAATATATGTCTGAGGTCAAAAATGTGTATATTCATTCAGAAGTTTGGAAAAATGATCCCTATTGGTGAATCACAGTAATTCCATGAAAATAGATTAGCTGAAGTTCTTTTCACGATTTAAGAAACTAACTTAACTTGATTCAGGCTTGAGATGCAACAAAACTATAAAACTCTCAGGATTTACCGTGCAGAGCATTTAAAAAAAGTGAATTGATTTTTACAATGTATTGATTTATTTCCCTCACTAATGTGTGATGTTGGTTGAGAATTGAATGAACAAACAAAAATCTGCGGGTACTACTATTATGGCTTTATTGCATTTCATTATCTTATCACAGGTCGGGTCAGTTTCTGGCTTTGTTGTAAAAACCGGTTTAATGTTATATTCAGTAGCCACAATGACTTTCCAAAGAAAAAGTTGCTTATCAATGTGAATTTCCAGGAATTTTTGTAATCACTGCAATTACCCACGGTATTATTCAATTGCAAATTAAATATGAAATAGCATTGCCAATATCACATCTTGTTAATAAAATTATATGCCAAGGTATATTTCCATCTGTGTTTAAAATAGGTGTTGTGCAACCTTTATGTGAAAAAGGAGATAAAAATTTGGTTATTAATTACAGACCTATATCGCTGATAAATAATTTAGCATAAATAACTGAAGAAGTACTCAAAATCAGGATAGTCAAATATCTTGAAATAAATAAATTAATCTCTGATAGACAATTTGGTTTCCGTGATGGAAAGTCCACAGAAGATGCAATTCATTTTTTAATATATGAAAATTTGGAAAATACGAGACCAAGTCTGTGTGTCTTTCTAGATCTTGCGAAGGTTTTCGATACTGTGAATCACATGCAGTTGCTGGGAGTCTTGCAATATTTGGGGTTTAGAGGAAACGTTTACAATTTAATGAAAAGCTACAGTTATGGTTTAATCTCCAGTTTTGCAGACGATACTGCTATTATCTATGAAGCTGAAAATTTGGACGACCTAAAACAAATAACTGAACAGAATTTGGCCAAGATTGTAAAATGTTTCGATCAAAAAATGTTATCAATTAACTTTGAAAAAACATTTTTCTCACCGTTCTCATTATATACAAGTGGACTTCCAAATATAAACTAACTCAAAATTAGTAATCACTCTAATAACTCGATAACTATAAAAAAACAAGACCACATAAAATACCTAGGTATAGTGATAGATGCCCATTTTAAATGGGATCAGCATATAATCAATGCTAGTAAAACGCTTCGCTCTTTGCTTTATAATTTTAAACATTTGACACATATTACATTTCAAATATTTAGAAATTCTTTACCATGTCCTAGTCGAATCTCGAATAACGTATGGAATATTAGCATGGGGAGCGACTACTAACACTCACTTAAAACATTTAAAAATAATCAAGAAAAGATTTTTAAAAATTATTTCGCTAAAACCGTTTCGGTATTCATCAGATATGCTATTTAAGGAACTAAAAATTATGGATATTCGTGAGCTATTTATTATAAAGTGGTTATTAGAAAATTTAAAAACCGTGACAACTTACATTATATTAGTCATATATATATAATACAAGGTTAAAGTTGAATGATATGTTGGAAATTCAGTTTTCTAGAAAAAGAATCGGTCAAAGAAACCATGTTTTTCTGTCCAACAGATTTTACAACTTTCTACCTAAACGAATGAAAGACGCTACAACTATATATTCTTTCAAAAAACAAGTAAAATCACACATTTTTCTGTTAGATCGAAATGTTATCCACGGATTGTTTAATTTCTAAATTTGGGATATATTCTATAATATTTCAAAAAGTATATATGTGGGGTGCATGTATGTCATATGTATATGTATATATGTGTGTATGTATGTATGGGTATGTGTTAATTTAAGTTAGCCTTACCATGTATGCTAATTAGGTATAGTCATTGCAATGAAATGTTTAAGATACTTTTCATAAAATTCTGATAAAACGTTGAACCCACGCACAGTCTCTGCCTAAGTGGGTATACTCTTATTCGGAGTCTTCTATGTAATTATTACTGTTAATGTAATCATGTATTAAGTTCCTGAATAAAATTATTATTGTATGCAAACTATCTATGCTTTTTCGATTATTATGAAAACCAAACGTCCAGATTATGGAATGAATCATTACATTTCACCGTCAATTATTTGTCACATTCATCCTAGACAATAGCTATGATATCTCAAGCGTATTGTATAGTATTGTATAGTATTGTATATTCTTAACAATCTCCATTTAATAGTTAATTGAGTTTAACTAAGATGAGTACATATGTATCAGTAACGAACTGCAAATAAATGGATTATCGGGAAAAACCCAAATGCTGTTCGTTGGGATGGTTTTGTGTATCAAACAACTCGTATTGTGGATGGTGGAATGAAAGATGTGTATTTTATTTTTAATGTTCAAAATAATAGTAATTGTTCATGACTTCAGCTTTTCTTGTTTTCTGTTGTTACTGGATGGACCACAATAGAACTGTATGGATTATTGTTCTTTGGAACTCCTTTCTCATTATAGTTATTTTTTCGACCAGAGTGTGAAAAGTTAATTTGTAAAGTTTTTGGAGAGGATACTGACATTTGAATATTTCAATATATATTTGTATGATTGTAGTTTACCAAATATCTGAAAAATCAAGAAATTCATCAGAATTCTGCTATGATTTTAAATAAAAAGAAACGTATGTTTCAAAAAATTTTCAATGGCCTTGGTGTAAGCCTCATCAAATGAATGTCAAATGATAGTAATGAATTTGTTGATATGTATTTTATAATAAATATTTTTTTATGTTTACTTTTGAGCTATTTTTCGCATGCTAGTAAAAAAATAGTGTACCTAACACGTGCGTAGAGTGACTTTTCAGCACGCGATTGCTGACCGAGCTTCGCTAAAGCGTCGTTCGACCATCTATAATAGTGTGCAGAGAAGTATAACTTCTCGCACTAGTTAGTTAAACTACTATTTTGAAAATAGTTTACTCTATGACATTTATCCAACTAAGCCTTAACATTGTGTCATTTATATTAAAACCCTCAAATAACTTACACACCAAATTAATAAAAGCACAGCAAGTAATTTCAGTTATTCGTTAGGTATATTCTGTATGTTCCTTGTAATAAATTAATTATTTAACAGAAAAAATGTTTGCTGAGTGCTTTTCAGAACTCCAGATTAAGTTGAATCCGAGGCAAAAAAGATTTCATCTCTCTATTCATCCTTTTTCCAAGTTTCTCCTATTAAGGGAGATTTAAAAAGAACAGCCAAGGTACACAGTTTCTGGATAATCCTTTAAAAAAAATCTACAATGATTAAGGAAATAATCTTATTATTTTACTCTCAATATTATACAAAAATAAATGATTTCACTTCGTTAAAAGGCCTTGTAATATGATTAGAACACATTTTTGGTTGGGATATGATACGAATTTGAAAAAATTAATAAAAATGAAGGAATAGGGTTTTTATTAAAATAAACATAAAAATAACCTTTCTCATGAATTCTGGTTCTTGAGTTTGCTTCGCTCAACTTTTAGTGAATTCAATTGCTGTTTGTTCACAAAGCTTGGAGGTTGTACAGTTCCTTGGGTACATTCACTTGATATTATAAGCTTTCTGTAAATCTTCATGGATTTCACGCAAATCTGGAAAATAATGTTCCTTAGCTAAAATATATAGGGTTCATTATAAGATTGTTTGAAATCACAAAAGGTGACATAGTATTACATACCTGGACTTGCATTAGGTTTATGTTACTGTGAAATCTGACTTCAAATTTTATTTTTCAAAACACGAGAAGAAAACAATATTCACTGTTATCTCAATTCTCCGAAAGCGGATAACCATGATAGTTCAGACTTGTAAGAAAATTGTTAACAACTGCTTGGAAGGGGGCTGAGATAATCATTCGGTTGGATAACCACATCACATAAATTATTCAAAAACACCCTGTTAACGCCTTTTTTGAAATTGGTTCATTTACTGAGACAACTTATCAAATCGCATACAAGTTCTTAACTGATAAGAATTAAGAATTAATAAGAATTAATTTAATGAAGAAATATGAAAAAGAACAACTCTGCAATTTATTATTATACAACTATAACTATTAATGATGACTATGCTAAATAATATTCTACACCTAGGACATAAGCGTTGGTGACATATTTGAAGAGCGTTACGTAAAACAATAATATTGGCACAAATCGGAATCAAAAAAATATGTAAGTAATTGACGAAATTACGTTAGAACGTAAAATTACTGTGCTACGATTACCACCATACCACTGCGAACTTGATGCTACTTAACTTATATGGGCACAAGTGAGGGTTGACGTAGCACGAAGCAATAGAACATATAAATTGAAAGACCTACATCAATTACTGCAAACTTCCTTGTCAAAAGTGTCTGTAGAGAACTGGGAAAAACTGTAAGTCATACCCAAAAGAAAGAACAAAAGATGTGGCAACTGGAAAATATTATGGATGGAACTGCTGAATCAATAGTAATTGATGTTTGTGTTGAAAATTTGTCAGATTCTGATGAAATGGAAGTTTGACATCATCTGCAAATTTCCAAAAAATCAGCCCAAATCATTCTTATGTACAACTTACGAATTAATTGAATTGAATAATAATACTTATTATTATCATTATTACAATAGAAATAAGGGCTGAGGTGAGAACCTATGAAGCCCATGATCTGAGAACATAAATAAGTGCTCAAACGCCTATAAACATAATAAATGACATATTAACAATGATTAACAAAATCGTAGTTTTCAAGAATAACCGCAACAACTATACAGCGAAAAAAGATATAAATAAAACAAATTCGGATGAATAATAAATGCAACAAAGCGCACTATTAACTATTAAATAGAAGTCTATCAATCCTGTTCTTAAATGCCTTAACTGATGCGTCAACAACATCATCAGGAAGATTGTTCCAGACATCAAACACTCTGTTTGGTAAAAAGTGCTTACTCGGGATCTAAAGGACTCCTTCTTCAGTTTAAAGGGGTGACCTCTTAGTCTAAGATCAGTGTTGAATAGAAACATAGATTGAAGATCACCAAAGTCGTGCTTAATGATTTTATAACATAATATCAAGTCTCCCCGAAGTCCACGGTCTTGAAACGAGATCTTTTTCTCACCCAACTACACTGCACTGTCACGGCAAATTTATCACTCCTCAGTATATTGGAATTTATTAATATAAGGGTTCTATTGTCCTCGCTACCTGCGGTTCACTATACAAACAAGGATAATCTAGAGAAAGCTGCTAACTGAACACTTATTTAGCTAAAAAAGCGCTTACAATTCTGTTTGATTATTTGAATTAAGCTGAAGTGTTTCAGACACGTTTTTCGATTTATAATGAGCCCTTCAGCTATCAATACATATAATAAGAAATTGACAGGTGCAGGCCGTCATATTGAGAAGTTTGAGTGAACATTCTCAATTGAATGGAAAACATCTTATCGGGTTGACAATATGGACCATCAAGGTAATTGCTATTATGTTGAACACTTAGGATGGAATAAAACAATTCATTTTGCTTAAATCTTCATTATATTTCAGCTAATGTTCAATTTAAACTTGTGACGTGCTTCGCTGACACGGTCGAAGTCAAAAAGTCTTATTTTCACAAAAGCAGATGAATGCAATAGCATTACATCAAGATGATTATATATTGAAAACCAACAATTTTATACTGGCAGGAATTTTGAAATTCTTGACCCAACTTATAAATTCCAAAAGGAAATGAAGTTAGCCATAGATAACGCTAAATCAATAATAATAGGTAAAGGAAAATGAAATTGTTCTCACCCAATCCACAACACCTTGAACTTATTTATTAATTTACTTCATTAAGATGGGGGGTACTCAATTATTCCGGTTGTTTCTATTTTCAGAGCACCTTCATTTGACATTTTGAGTTTCCTCATAGATTTTATCTTGATTTTGTTCAGTCAAACACAAATTTTTAATTGAAAACTCAACAACATTAATTGATAATATTCAAGATATAGAGCTTCCCCACAATTCTAAGTCCATATCGTTGGATGTAACAAATCTATTCCCTACCATAACTCCTGAAAAAGTTATTTAACCAACGAACGTATTAATACTCGTGTTGGTTACAAAGCTTTTCCGTCGACTGTAGATATCAGTTGTATTCGTTTTTCTCAATATTTAAAAGCTGGAAATATTTATTTGTTTTATAGGTGAGTACAGTAAAAGCTTCTTATTCGCGCATCCTTTATTCGCGTTTTCACTATTCGTGGATAAAAAAAATGCGACCCAATTCCTATATTCGCGACTAAAAATTTCTTTACTCGCGGATCTAATAAGTACATACATAATAATAAAAGTATTCCAATAGGTATCCAACCCAATATCCTTGTCAAATGGACTAATAAAAAAGTAAAATACATCTTATTACAACTGTCTAAAGTATATTATTAAATGATATCGCCGAGGCCTTTGACAAAAGCAGCCTTCGCCGCGGTCATTGTTTTTGAAAATGTAAACAAACAGGATAAAAGCAACGTGACATTTAATTTGAAAAATCCTAGTGAAGGTTTAAGAATGGCAAATGAGCTTTGCGATTTCTTTATGAACATTGATTCGTCTATGGAACGAAGCCTTATTTTCAAGAGGCAAATTGCTAATGCGACTGCTGTGTATCAGTCTGAATTGAAGGAGCTTTTGAAAACTGCTAAGCAAAAAAAAAATTATAAAATTTTTTAAACCATTGCCTAAGCCTTAAGATAATTAATTAAAATGTTCAAAAATTTCAATTAAATAATTTTTTTATATATTTGTTTTTTTTATTTTGTCACCTAGGAACGTATCCCCTATAATCTCATATAAATTGCCATTCCGTATTCACGGTTTCTGTATTCGCGGCATATTCATGGAATGTATACCCCGCGAATGAAGAGCTTTTACTGTACTGTCAAAAATAAATAATGACATTGAAATGTTACAGAGATGTGCGCTCGTTCAAATGTCACTGTTTTTGTTTTCGGATGTCTTAACACTAATATAGTCATTATAACTTTGTAAAATAATAAAATAAAACGATAGGTAAGTCAAACACTAGAAGTATTCTATACTAGGATTCATTTTTTGAAGACGTCATTGTATGTTTGGTTGCCTACACCACAGATGTGCGTTGGGTTGCCTGCATAAAATCGTTGAGTAATGTGGGTAAATCATGCATTAATGGGGGGGTCATTAATGTATGATTTTGTTTAGTTTTGAGAACGTTAATAGCATATGTTAATACACGGTCGACGGAAAAAAACATTAAATCTTGTTAATAACTTGCTTGCATAAAACCGATTACAATTAATACAAAGTCATTGAAAATAAATCCAATCTTCATAATTAAACCAATTAGGAATTTATTAATTAAAATGTGGTTATGACAACTGTGGCTAAATTTATATCGGTACAACTCTAAAAATTTTAGAACTGGTACTTTAGAACACAAACGTTTATTAATCGAATAGCCAAAGTTTCAACAATCACGAAAAAACAATAACATGAGAGACAATATATGACTAGCACTTAGCGAAAAGTCTTATAACCAAAATCTCAGATACCTCAACGAAATTAACATACTCACAAAATTATGAAATTTTTTCCTACGAAAACATCGATAAATGTTCATTTTATAACTGTAACATCAATCATGAACAAGCAAATTTTGTACACAATTTCATTTTTGCATCGTCTGCTGGGCAAGTTGCTAAGCAACAAATGTGAAATTAAATATTTCGTGTTTGGTTTAGGTTCACTATAAAATCACGACGAGTACGGCTTGTCAAATTATGACGTCCAGCGACGAATTGATGGAATGTCAGCGGATCGTTTCTGTCAAAGTTTGAGTAGGTAACAAGTAAATTCATAGTTGTTTTCTATAAATACATTTTTATGGGCTTCTATTTCACATACATATGTCTCACAACTATACATTATCGTAGGCTTCAATATAGTACTGTACAATCTTAGTTTTGATTTCCTTGACAGATGCTTTGACCGGACTAGGTGATTTATTGCTCCTGCACTTTTGTTAGCTTCCATGATTCTATTTTTAATTTCCTTTTCTTCACTACAATCACTATTTAACATGGTTCCCAGATATATAAACTCTTCCACATACTCAAATACGATGATTGCTTTTTGGGTTTCTACTCTAAATTTGTCATTTGTTGTCAGGTTTCCGAGTCTTATCAGCTTACTCTTCCGTTCGTTTATTTTAAGTCCCATTTTAGCGGCCGCTTCTATTAAATTCTTTGTTATTTCACCCAAATCCTTCTCTGTTCTTGAAATTATGGCCATTTCGTCCGCATAACTAATAACTTGATGGCTTTTATAGTAAATGTGTCCCTCTCTATTCAATCTGCTGTCTTTTATAATTTTTTCTTATGCAAGGTTGAATAGTAATGTTGACAAGAGGTCACTTTGCTTCAGACCTATTCCTATTTCAAAACTTTCTGAGCCTTTACCTCTGATCTGTACACTACTAGTAGTTTTGATGAGAGTCATCTTCACAAGATTCACCAATTTTCTTGGGATCTCGAACTCATTCAAAGCCTTCAACAGTTTACTTCTGGAGATAGAATCCTATGCCTGCTTGAAATCATGAAAAAGTACTAGTACTGGTATTTTGTATTCATAGCAAGATGTTAAAATTTCCTTCATTGTAAATATCTGATCTGTCGTTCCTCTCCCTTTTCTGATACCAGCTTGGTATTCTCCTATTACTTCTTCTGCGATCGGATCTAATCTTTTCTCAATCATAATAGCTAGGACCTTATATACGACATCTAATAAGGACATCCCCCTATAATTATTACAATCAGTTGCATCTCCTTTTTTTAGAATAGATATTATCAGAGAATGGTTCCAATTTTTGGGCATCTTTTCTTTTTTCCATATTTCCAGTATTAATTCGTACATTTGTTGTTTCAGTTCTTCACCGGCATATTTAATATTTTCTGCTGTAATTCTGTTCATACCAGGGCATTTGTTGTTCTTGAGTTGAGCTATTATTTCATCAATTTCCTGTCTAGTTGGTAATGGAACTTCTATGTTTATGCACCCGTAATCTACTTCTTGTATTTTTTCTGCTACATCTGTGTTTAGCGTTTGTTCAAAATATTCCTTCCACCTCGCTCTTATTTCATTATCCTTACCTATCAAATTCCCTTCCGCATCTTTCATATAAACTGCCTGGTTTTGTGTTCGTTTCTCTTTTTTTACTTCTCTGTAGAAGTTCCGTATCTCTTTCTTTTGATAGTAATTTTCAATTTCTCTAGTTTTCTGTTCCCTTTCCTCTCTTTTTCTTTGTCTGCATACTCTCTTTGCTTTTCATCTTTGTTTATTATATGCCTTTTTGTCTTCTGTTTTCCCAGTGTGTATTACAGATATTCAGGTAATTTTCGTCACAACCAATTAGGTATTAAAAATTCTTCCTCATTAAACCTATTTACCTTGAAGATAGTTCAGGAATGATAGTTGTGAATGTATTTCCAGGCAAGCTTATTGAATAATTCCGTTAATATTCTTGAAATTTCGTATTTATGCACTGTATAAGTTTTCAAAATACCTTCACTCGTTTGATAAAGCTATTGTGTTAGCGAAAAACGTCACGAGTTTGAAATGAAGTTCAGTTATTCATAATAAAGATTCAATCAAATTGAGTTGTTTCATTCCATCTTTTAATATGGATCTTCATCAAGTTAAAGCATCATCCATTCAACTTTTTTGTATACTTTTTTGACGTTCACCTTTGGTATAACCGGACATGAATTTCAAAATATTTCCCATAAATTTGTCCAATCTTGTTTTATGTCAATTTTCCTAGGAATCATAGCTGAACATAATCTCATTTCTTATATTTACATGATATGAAGATAAGGAATGGAAACTCACATTAAAATGAACATTCAAGAATTTGTAGATAAGAGTTTTGGGTTTAAGCTACCTTTTCCGTATGTTTCCTTTGTTAGATCTATTATATACATATACAATATTACATTAATTTGTTCGTTACAATTTTGCATCCACATCGAGGCACTATGGGATCTATAGAATTTATTTCATTGGATTTATTTCCGAAATCCTCAACCACACAGCTCATCTGACACGAGTAACAACTCGTTAGAAATTCTACTGACGGAACCACCCGAATGCGCTCGGGAATCTGCAAACTGCACATTCTGCTCGTTGAACATTTCTGCCCGATAAAGCCATCTTAACATAAATGAGGGGTATAATATCGAAGGCGGCAATGTCCATTTTCAGCCGAAACGAGATAAGCATGGCCCATCAATTTTAGTTGGCATCAAATGTGGAAATGTCTAACCAATTTGAAGTGTTATAGCTTGAGGTTGAAATCAATGTCGGCAATGTTTACAGCCAAGTTAGTTCCAAAGATGGAAAGATCCATTCCAACCAATAGGTAACCAGTTAGTGGTCATATGATTACTGTTTGTGGTATAATATGGAGTAATGTTGTTGTCACAACTGTGGATGTTGTATAAATATTGTATCAACTATTAATAATTGGACGTCGTTATTCCATCGAAAGGGATTTTATCGAAACTGCTGTTAGGATTCATTTGGACCTATTAAATACTCCATACACCACGTATATCCTTCATTTGCAGGACCCCCATTTTAAAGTTGAGGTTGAATAGTTTGGTAACTCTCGCCTAACAGCTCTGAAATTGGTGAGATTATTCATGCATATGTTTTGTAAATTTCAGGGTATTCGTTTTGTTTCTTTCGTTCAATCTATTTTTTATACGCTCCTCTACTTATTCACCTCAAACTTGTTGACGTGGTTTGGATTTAATTCGTTATTGGCAACCCTACTATAGTATACCAATTTTCTTCAATCTAACATCCCAATTGACAACTCAATAAGACAAAACTAGTCTGAACATGATAGCGAAAAATACACCGACACCGACATCTTGGCAGAGGAGATCTAACGAGTACAGTGAACAGTTTGTTTTTGTAGCTACAAAAAAAAGAATAGATGAGTTGAGAGAAGAAGCCATGAAAAACTCAGAAATGCAACAAGTTTTATACTATGTTCAGAATGGATAGCCTCGCAGTCAAAACAGCGTAACAAAAGAAGCTAAGCCATATTATAATGTGAGATAATATGATTTGTTTGAGCATAATGCACTCCTCTTCAAACAAAAACAACTGGTTATTCCACCATCCCTAAGAAAATAAATGACCAGAAGGGCACATAAAGGACATATTGGTATCAATTCATGCATACGTAGAGCACAAGAAGGCCCATATTGGCCAAGCATGACAATGGATATAACATGTATAACTTACCCACAGCAAAGCAGTAACAATTATAAAGAACCACTCCATCCTATAAAACTAGCAAGCTACTTTTGGAAGCGACTAGGTATGGACTTCTTTGAAATGAAAAGTCAAGATTACCAACTAATAACAGACTACTACTCAAATAGTATAGTTGAACCCATGAATTCAACCAATGCATCAAGCCTTATAGCAGCATTAAAAGGGTGATTTGCTCATCACGGACTACCAGCTGAAGAAATATGTGATAACGGATCACCAACTCTAAAGAAATACATAAATACTTCGCAAAGGAAGAAATAGTACAGAGAACAAGTAGCCTCTACCATCCTCAGTCAAATGGGCTGGTGGAACGCCATGTACAAACAATGAAAAACATGATTTAAAAATCCACAAATGAGGATATTTATAAAATTGTCATGATCTACAACAGCACACCCAAAGCTGAAATGCCGGCTCCATCCACGATTTTAATGGGTAGGAAATTAAGATCAAATTTACCGACATCGGAATTTTTAGTACAAGGCAAAACTCAGGCAATAGTTCAAAACCAATTAAAAAGGAACCAAGAAAAGCAATCTAAGTACAACAACGAGCATACAAGAGAGAGAGGGAGGCCCAATAATAGGAAGATCGCCAAGAAACTGGATACCCGGAAAAGTCATCCGAGAGGACGAAAACCCCAATTCATTTTGGGTGAAAACAGATGAAGGTGCTGTATATAGAAGAACCAAATTCCATTTGAAGAACTTAAAAACAGAAAACAATAATTTGAATAAGGATAAAGAGAAAGAGATTAAAAAGAATCCAATAAATGACAAGACCAATCAAACAAACATGACACCGGAAGCATTAGGTAGGAGAAGCAATAGAACTTCTCAACTTCCACACAGGTTTAAAGATTTCCTACTTTAGGGAGGGGAAGGGGCATAACATGATGACAGGAACGCGCCTACAAACAAACGTGTACTTATCGACGGTAGAAAAGAAGAAGAGACCACGAGGCAGTTCGAGCCTAACCTAAAGAGACACAGTCATGCTTATTGTATTTAACTTGTATCAATTATAATCAAATTCATTCATTGAATCAAGTATTAAGTGAGTTATTCATATAAACGTCATAGTAGGCTGGATTCATTTTCTTAAATGATCTATTTTACATTCATATTGTCATCGAAAAGTTACTGATGGGAAAACACCAATATAATACACAACTTTATAAATGAATATTTTTTCTCAGTGTGATTCGAGTGAGAATGTAATAGCTATTTCAACTATGGGGGATGTAAATTGCTTTAACTAGTCGAGAACGATTTTACGCCCGAGTGGTAGTGAGGGCTGGCAATAAAGTTCGAGACTAGTGAATGTGTATTTATATCTTGTGAAGTATATAAGATGTTTTCTTTCTCTGCATAATTTTATTAATTATTTACTTTTCGCATGAAATTATGGACTAGTGAATGTGTATTTATATCTTGTGAAGTATATAAGATGTTTTCTTTCTCTGCATAATTTTATTAATTTACTTTTCGCATGAAATTATGGACAGCTTCAACCGATTTTAAAGACATTGTTTTATTAACAATGTTAAGCTGAAAGTTCATAATCAAAAATTCAGTTCATTGATTTTTATATCAAAATGTATATAGAAAAATCAGTAAATATCGCTTGTCTGTCGCTGCTGCCAGAAAATCAAGGAAAAAATACGTATCAATACTTTAAGAAATGGTACCAAGCAAAGATTGCTACTACACTGCTACAACGAAAACTGTGTTTGGCGTACTTCTACAGAAAATCTGTATTAAAGTCTCCATCAAGCTTATGGTGTG
This sequence comes from Galerucella calmariensis, assembly GCA_910591675.1. Lineage (NCBI taxonomy): Eukaryota > Metazoa > Arthropoda > Insecta > Coleoptera > Chrysomelidae > Galerucella > Galerucella calmariensis. Next base: position 41,036 of record CAJUYG010001983.1, read on the forward strand.
AACGTTCCATGCTGAAGTCCTCTCTTTTCATACAGGAAAACATGAATATTCTCAAGTATCCTGAACTTCGAGCATTTTCAAAAACATGAAATGACAGATATGAACCACAAAAATTCATTGTTTCTGACAGGGAAGATATAAATGGAAATCTTTGAAGCTTCGATAGTATTTATGCAATAATTATAAAGGTGGTAATGATAATGAGAAATACTAGAGCGTACCGATCAAGTGGAGTTTGTGCAATGGAAATGGACAATGTTGAATTAAGGCATAAATAATTGTTACTATTCCTGATTCTAAAAATGGAATGGCACTTAAATTCACAGTGACTAAGCGTGGAGATGAAATAAGAAGGTTTTTTATTTCAAAATTGCATTGTTTTAAGATCCTACATGACGAATTCTTACCCTCGCTCATTCATGCAATATTAAAATCTTCAACTATTACAGAACGTTATGTAGCGGAGAGCAACAACAATAGGAAGAAAGTTGCAAATAATATTTTATACAATATAACAAAGTCAGAAATCTACTGCAGTATTTCACAAGTAACAGAAAACTTGGTTAGAAATGGAGAAATTATGGAGTCGGAGAATTTCAATTTCAATTGAGAAAAAAAAAAGAAAACATACATCCAGTCTTGTGGATAATGTTCATGATTGTATTATGATTATTCTCATGAATGGAAGAGATACACGTTTTATTTGTCATAAATTAATACCACCGAAGGGTGCTCAGTTGACTTACAGCCCGTCGTAAAAGTCAATTGATAGCTTCGTGGTAATTGTTACTTACGTCCTTCAAAACAGTGTCAAAATGCGTTTTTCACAATATATTGCGGAGAAAAGCATTTATTATGGTGCGCAATGTATATCAAGGTTAGCTTTCACGTTCAAGGACATTTATTTCGACCTCTACAACAACAAAAGCATTTCGCCTCTTGTCAGTTGGTGTATTCTATGATGATCGTTATATTGCTTTTCTTTTTCAACTTTGACGTATTCCGATACCTATATATTATGACATTTGAGATGAGTGGGAGTGACAAAGGCTGGTACGATTATTTTTTATACACAAACATAACTATATTCAGGAAGATATATCTCAATGTTTCTTAGCATACTTCATTAACATAACTTCTTAACCAACAAACTTTTTTTGCTATTAACAAGATGGCGTTTTATATAAAAAAAAGAAATCGAATCTTTTCCTCTCAATTTGACAATAAATACGAATTTGATAGAAATTGAGACGATTTTTCTTAATCATTCTGTGGGGGATTTTTCAAATGATAATAAATAATAGATTCACTCAAAGTCCATGGAATACTTCTTTCTGCACTGTCAGCAGTTTCTAGATATTTTGTTTAGGAAGCGTGTCTGTGTTACTGGAAAATTTAAGATTGCCTTAGTGATCCAATTGAGGATCATCATTATTCACTACACATATTATTGACCTACCTCCATTTTTAAACTTGCTGTCTTCGTGTCTCTGTGGAAGATTATGGAACAGCAGAGTAATATGCTTTGTGCCTGTACCACCATGGCTCGAATCAGGAACATTTTTCGCCTAACCATTCTAAATTAATCATGTTACAATGTTAAACAGTGGATGAATTGCGTATGAAAGAGCTGAGTCTATTCGATTATACAATGGATTCAAAAAAACTTCCAAAGATCTCCACTTGACGGAGATCCATAGATATCACAGAAAATAGTATACTTTTTCCATTTACCTTGTAAGCCCCTCAGTCTACGCTGCTGATTAAGTGTTTGATTTATAGTTAGTCAAATTTAAATATTTACTCCTTAGATACTAACAAAATTTTATACTTCACTTCGGTGCGTCCAAATTTGAATCTGCAAGTATAATCCTGTATCCATAATGTATATCTCAAATTAAAAAACTTGGGAATGAATATTAAAAAATATCGAGTGCGGCCAAATTATATGTATTGAGATTGTGTCGATTGGAGTTGGGTTTGTTCAAATTATTATTTACCGAGCAAAGAATTGTTTCCAATGTTTTTGCGTGAAGATATTAATTTTTTTTTCCATTGTATATTTTCCAGAATATCTCAATCAAACGCAAACCTTCTCAATAGGTGTAATCTATAATCTCTATAATCATTCGCTTTCAGCAGGAACATTTCTTGCACACGAACTAAAATAAACATACTGACGAACATTGACTGGCCTGTACCCTCAGAGTATATTTTATAATTCACTGACGGTTCTTTGTCGGTAATAATAATTCTGTTTGAACTTTGATAGTTGAATCAAAATAAATACAGCTGGATATATTCATATCCAAACAATTTTTGGCGCTCAATAAACATTCTGACCTCTTCAATATTTGATTCAATTTTCATAACCTCTTCGGTTCGTTTGATAGTGTTCATGTCTTCAACTATAAACTTTTGGATTCAGTCTACCATTTGGAGTGAGTTAGCCACTAGGGAGTTCTAGGTTACGATATTATAATTTAATGTCGTTTATGCCAATGAGCCTTTAAAATACATAATGGAATTCGAATATGCAAATGGGTTGAGTTATTTTGAAAATAGGTAGAGAAAATTTCAAGATCTATGGAACATTTTGTTAAACCTGAATGATTCAAAATTTACATCCACTTTTGAAATAAGATTGATAAGTGCATTTCCAAATAAGTGAACGATTTCCCAAAATTGACCCAACCGAAGAAATGTGAACATCTGGGTGCTTTGACGACAAACATATTAAAAGCTAGATTGGCTTCATGCTTATACTGTGGTACTATACAGAGTTTGGAGTCACTAATGATTGATTCACTTGGAAAGTGAGACCAGCTCGTTAATCATTAAAAGCTAGGCTAGTACTTATTCATGAGAAGCTAATACGTAGACATTCGATAATGATGATACTGTTACGCGAGCTGCTGCATTAATGTGCTCAATTAGTGCCCCCAGTG
>CAJUYG010001984.1:0-43953 GCA_910591675.1 Galerucella calmariensis
CGTCTCTCTCGACTGTATTTATCTCTTAAATTTTTCCACAGTCTTTGACAATCGTTGACTACAAAAATATTTATCTTGGTGAATTTTAAAATTTATGATTATCAATAAACACATTAAATATTTGGTAAATGGTGTCATACCAGGAATGTTAAGATTTGTAGAAATTTTGACCCATGTCCTCTCTTTTAATGGGATGTTTTTGAATTCTTCATAATTATGGTTATAAAGACAAGGAAAATTTTTAACCAGTTTAATCAATAGCCCAATATCAACATCTAGAAATTAAATTATTTCAAATCATTTTATAACTTTTATGCCAATCATACCATACCCCACACAGTATCTGAATCTGCTATTTTGGAGTGTTTTACATCCATCTAAAATCAGATCAAATATCATAGTCCAATCAAATCAATTTCAATAATTAGCACAGTTTTATATGTGATAATTGTAATCCTGGAACAATTTTACAATTGTATTGACCAGTCATGGAAAGTAGATATATATAAGGAGCACAATCTCTGTATATTATAAAGAGTGTCCGACAAATGGTGTTAAATTAGTGGGTGGTAGGGTTGTTCAGATGAGTGGCGGCATGGTAAATTATTTAAGGAATTGTAAATGGAGAGGGTTTGTTCATTTTCATGAGGTCACATTTTATAATTGTTGTTACATGTATCAGCATAGTGCTGTATTTTACATAGACAAATTACATTTCTCTATGGTATTTTATGTTGTTTCATTTGAGGATGAACATCAAACTTCATATAACATTATTATATTGCAGCCATGGTATGTACTACTTATTACAAAAAATAAGTATCTATTTTCTTGAAGTCTCTTTAAAATGATACAAGAATAATTGTTGTTAATAAAAGAGTTGTACATATTTTTGGAAACATTTATTGGTTAAAAAAAATTACAAATACCTATAACTGATGAAAGTATCCATATTCAAAACATACCTACCTATTTGTTTTTAGTAAAATATATCAATGAGCATACACATGAAAGTTCAACAAATAAAATATGAAACATTTAAACACTCAACTAAAAGAACATCCATGGTACCTCTGAGATATAAAAAAATTTTATTGTCAAGATAAATGAACATTTCGGTAGTTTCAGCACAAAATCGTTTAACTATTTTAATGAGATTATGTACTTATTCATTTCTTCAGCCTAATGTTTTTTGTTAGTTTATTATTTGGAAACTTCATCTAATGTGATTATTTGCAGATTATTACATTAACTACTTATGGCTGATACAATGGCTTATGGTTACCTTTTACGCGTTGTGGAAACTTCATACGAAGTAGGTGAAATTATCACCGTGATAAATATTAAACAACTGATACAACCAATACTTATTAGAAAAAGTTGTAACTTACATTCAATTTGGAGTATATATTATATTTGATATAATTCCAAAATAAAGAGAATATTGTTAAATATAATATTTTTAGGTTACGTCATACAATCAATACAACATACGCCAGATGACATATGACATATCGTAATCTCTGTCCGCTGTCGTAAATCGTATGTATGACCATAGATAAAACATACTGTATGGCGTATGACCGTGGTGGTGTATTCTTTGCCTAAAGTGACAGGCAAGCAATATTTACAAAAAAGGGTCTTCCAAATACTCAACAATTCTGGTTTTATTGAGTCAAATCTAAATCATTGGAGATATCAGAATTTTTCCAACTGCTCCTGGAATGGAGTCGGTCGTCAGTACTAATGAAATATATTAACTATTTTATTTTAATAAAATCATATTTGTATCAAGCATCCTAAACATGGAGACTATCCAAAAGAAAAGATCATGAAAAATTGAAAAGGATGAATTGCTTTTAACATGTTGGCTTCACTGTATAAAGGAAAACCATAGAGAAATATATTCATTATGAAAAGTGTCAAATTAAAATTATCTGTCACTGTCAAATGTCGATATAGTAAGGAGACCTATTGAATTATATAATTTTTAAAGCCATACACATTGATTTCACAAAAACTACTTACAATGGCTTATGTGCTTAACCAAAGTATTCGTAGGCTCATACATACTACTGCGAGAAGATCAGCTCAAATAGAAGGTCCATCAGCAGTTTCAGGACAACATGAAGGTGGTTATAAAATTTGGAAAAATATTACTTTCTTTTTAGCTTTTCCATCAATTCTATTGTGTGGTGTAAATTGCTATTTGTCCCACCAAAGTGGACACCACGCACCTCCAGAATTCGTCAAATACGAACATTTGAGGGTACGTACCAAGAGATTCCCATGGGGCGATGGCACTCGCTCATTATTCCATAACCCACATGCCAACGCCTTGCCTGATGGATATGAACATCACTAAAAGCTTATTCTTGTGTTTAGAACTACTATGTTTAAATTAATTTGTATTTAACTGTCAATAAATCATGTAGTGTTAAAAAGTTTCTCATTGATTTCATTTTATTGCATACTATTAAATTTTATTCAGTTGATTCAACTGAATAAGGACTTATTTGTAATAAATCCACCAATATTTTTGTTCATTGTGAGAGATTGGTTGGAAGATTTAATCTAGAATAACATTCAGCTAGTTGTGATACCTCTAAGTCCTTTCATATCTATAAAAATCTAATGAAGGTAATCAAATGTTGCGAACTCAAACTGTGGGTAGAATAGGGTCAGATCAAGTTAAAAAAAAAGAATAGTTATGTAAACAAAATTTATTGTATTTACAATTAAACAATCTAAAATGCAATCTAAACAAATTATACCTGTTAGTTTTATTTACTTGCAAGTAAACAGTTTCTTTTCAAATCAACACATTCTTGGAAGGCTTGAACTACTTTAGCACATTTCATTGATTCATTTGGGTTACATTGGTAACATTCCTTGACAGCACGTTCCGTATCTTTACATGGTGGCAAATTCTTTGCTTTTCCGGCAGATGTGGTAGATGAGACTTCATGTAACTAAAAAATAAAATAACAAAATAATATAGGTTTCACACATCTTCTATATTACATAATATTAAGATAGTCCAAGGGCAGGTTTTACAATAGTGGTATGAACTAAGAGTAAGCCTACTCTCGGTATAAGATGTATTCTAGCGTTTTACAAAGCAGGTATAAGTTTAACCATGGAATAGGATACTCGGAATGTCTAGAATAAGCTATACCGTCGCCGAACAAACAGATATGTCGGTTACTCTACGAATAACCTCAAAAAGTAACATAAACGCAGGTTGTTTACACTAGTTTAACATTTGGATTTGGAGGCATCAGCTTATATTTTTATTTGTAGTGAATATACCTATAAATTATGTCTGTTAAAAGCAAAAAATGAATGCGTTGTAGCTAGCTAGTAGATATTTATTTTCTGATTTGCTCTTTCTAACCTCAATCTGGCCACAAACTCATCGTGATCTAACGTTTCGGAGTAATTGATCCTACAATAACGAATTATTAAAAAATTGATAATTTAGAAAGAATTTGAGTAGTTATCTTTCACGTATAGATTTGGTTTCCTTCATAGCGTGACCATATTTTCTTCATCGGAAGATTCAAATATTGGAAGATCATATAAATCCATTTCAAAATAATAAATAGACTCTCTTACGATAGCAAAAGTTATCAATAATAAAAAATCAGCTGAAATCCAATAACAACACTTTTCGTTAAGTTTCAAGGTTAACGAAGAAAAACATCACATATGACAGGACTGACAGGAGATATCAATTTATATGAACTACTTTCACGTTACTATACTGGTGTAAAAAAAGCATTGTAAAGCCAACTAGTCTTATATTAGGTATAAATTCTGGTATAACTTTATTCCCAGGATAACTATACTGTTATTTATACCTAGTATAAATCTCTCTGGTAAAACTGGCCCTGAATGTGTTTAACAAGGTAGGCAAAAAGTTAATTTTTCTTGTCATCTAGGTCACCACTTTCATCAATTTTTATCTTTTTCCATTGTGTTCATAGCAAGCAGGTATTTCCAAAGAATAATATCAACAAATAAAAAATAACCTGAACATATAAAAACTTGTAGAATGATAAAATAATTCAATTTGATATATCTAGAACTGGAATAAAATACTTACTGCTTTTTTATATTCTTCATCTAACACTGCATTCATCTTCTTGTGCTTTTCTTCTAAATTTTTCAGTCTTTGCTGCCAATATTCATCATTCTTTTTTAATTCTGCCACATTAGCTTGTCGAACTTGATAAGTATTTAGACTAGGTTCATGCCAAAACATGGGAAACGGACCAGGACCTCCATGGGGCGGTGGCATTGGAGGTGGTTGTTTTACATTTTCATTCTTCACACCTACAAAAATATGAAGTTCGAACGTTTTTGGAATATTTATTCATTGAGTCAAGTTTTACAACCTTATTACACGAGTAGTAATGTTTATAATTATCTGATGTCATAAAAGTGATTTAAACTATGATTTAATCCAATATATAAAATTCAGTTAAGAGGTCATGATTACCAAAAGGACAAAAGTTATATGCTTAATAATGAAAAAGGATTCACTTAAACTGCATATAGTGAACCTGCTAATTTAAATAAGCCATTTAATTAAAATTATTTGCTACTTGCAGGATATTGGCAAGTCGTGTAGTGCAGTATTTGACAAGTTAAACATGAGTAAGGCTCTAGTTTACTGCAGAAGGCCATTATAGGATATCAAAGAGAGTAAATGATTTGAGGTGACTCGATTTTTCAACATTTTACAAAGAAACATTATTATAACTGCATGTTTACATCTATTAATATTAGACTTATTAGCTGTTTTATGTATAGGGGTATAAACAGCTATGTTCCACTCTGTAGGGAATGTCTCACCATAAGATTATAAAATAGGTATCTAATATTACATCCCTTTAGCATGTAGGATGGTTGAGTTATTTCATAGCAGCATTGTAATCAACTTCAGTTATTTGAGTAATATTAAATAAATTATAATGACCAGTGATATTTCTCCAATTTTCTAAATTGTACGTTGATTTTTCATCAGGTACTATAAGCAGATAGAGGTGGTTGTTTCACTTTTTTTCTTTACAACTACGAAAATATTAAGACAGCGTTTTGGAATATACGTTTCATTCGAAATCAACAATGGGTAAAATTAACACTGTTAACTCAGTACTATGAATACTATATTAAATCAATAGCTGTGCAAGTCTGGCTTAGCAAAATATATGATTTGAATACAAGTTTATGTAACATTTCCAACCTAACCTTGAGGTCCTTTAAGTCGATCGACTACTTCTTCTGAAACTTTAATGACACTCGCAGGATCCTCATTCTCTATAGTTAATTTCCTAGTTGCACTCGATGAAACACCCATTGTTTGTTTTCTGTTATTTAACTACATACAGAATTTTGTTTAGGCATTACTTTACTTTTTCATGATAAAAAACTTCACCACACACAAGCAATTTGCCGGATGACAGACAGTCGACAGTGGACAGTCCATCCCATCACCCATTACACCACGAAACACGAATGTGGTAAAAATGACAGGAGTGAAAAAAGCTCTATGGAAAAAAGTCGCAGCATATCGCAACAAGCGAAAATTAAAACTTTATTATTATTATTTTATTATTATTATAATTCACAACTGAAACTGAGAACATAAATTCTAGAGAAGCAGAAGCAGGATCAGTGGCAAGAGACTGTGACTGGTCAAGCAAGCGCTTACGTTCTAACGATGACTCTCCGGAAAAGCCTAGTCAGCTGAAGAATTAGTTGTTACGTTAGGCAAGAATGACTTAGAAACCTTCCTTGGACCTTCTTGGACCTTGAACATCCGACAACCTCCATAACGACCACCACAATTAGCAGTTTTGATGGATACAGCAGTGGAAAAGCTTCGTGAGGCAGTGATCTCCTCCTATTATGGAAATTGGAAAATGGTCCAATATAGACAAAAAGATATAATCGCAACTATACTTGGGGGAGCAAATGCATAGAAAAGCGAAGAAAAGACTTAATGGTACTTTCACGACCTCTAGAAAAGAAGCGTTAGAGCTTTTGATTAAAAATCACTTTCCTATAAGTTTGAGTTTGGATAACAATCGACATGCCCACAATTGGGAGATCGCCAAGGAAGTTATCAAATGGACAATCAAATAATGTCAGCCCTTCGAATCTCCCAAAGAGGATGGCATATTACAAGATCTGCTGCAAAACGGACTGGATTTACTTTCACCCATCCTCATTGAACTGTATAGACCTAGTATGGTGTCAAATTACATACCACCCAGTTGGTTGGCGGCTAGGGTGGTAAATATACCGAAACTGGGCCGCACAGACCCACACTCAAAATTGATCAGACCAATAATTAGTCTAATTGCTTTCCTGCGCAAAGGACTTGAAAGAGTACTTGATTGCTACATCAGTCTGTTAACTTTATATACCTAACTTATTATTATTATTATATTTAGACAAGGGCAGAGGGACAAATCCCTATTATGCCCAAAAACAGATAATTACACAAGAAACTTAGGTACTAGTAGGTAAAGAACAGAAAAATAAGTACAATATACACAATATACCAAACTAGCAGCGCACGATCAAGTCTGTTTTTGAACGAGTTAGTCGATGGTGCAGAAACTGCGGATACATCAAGATTATTCCAGCTGTCGAATACCCTGTTTGGTAAGAAGTTCTGTCTTGATCTGACGGTAAAGTTTTCTTTTTTGAGTTTAAAAAGGTGTCCTCTAAGGCGGTCATCTGGATTTAAGGTGAACATCATATCAAGATTACCAAAATTAAATTTTAATATTTTAAAAGTGGTAATGAGGTCTCCTCGGTGTCTGCGAAGTTCAAAGGAAGTTAGGTTGGCCATGGAGAGTCTTTCCTCGTAGGAAGTTCTTCGCTGTCCCAGGGACAGTCGAGTTGCTCTTCTTTGAACATTTTCCAAAAGATTTCTATCGCGAACTAGGTCTGGATACCACGTTGGACCGGCGTACTCGAGAATTGGTCGGACATAGATAGTATACAGTTTGCAAAACGACTGGAACGAAACACTCGAAAAGCTCTTACGAATGAGATAAAGTCTGGTTAGGATATCGTGGTGGCCATATTTCTTGACATCGAAGGAGCATTTGTTAATGCACTACCGACCTCCATTTGTTCAGCTTTGGCTGAAAAGGGCATGATTACCAGCTGGATATATGCCACAAATAGAACAGATTAAATAGTATATCCATAAAAGTTCTCTTTATGATGATTTTCATATTTATCAACAACATTATCAGATTGATACCATACAGTTCAATTAATGATCATCAATTCAAAATTTTTCCATATTTTTTTAAATTACAAAATTTATTTTTTGGATATTTCTGGACTCTTGTCAGGTTGTTTGTTTGAATTAGATTTGGGAATGGGTTCTCATTAGACCATTAATCTTTTTCTGGCTAAGATGTTTTGATTAATTAGTTCTCATTAGACTATAAATCAGAATTTTCTCAATGAAAATGACTTACTTTGGTTTTTGAGATATAATTAGATACATATTCAACTAATAGTTCAATTTGCATTCAAATGTATTTTTGTTATTAATAATTTGCGGTAATTTGATTTACATACTCCATTCTTTGAATGATTGTTGTGCTTGGAGTTTCTTCTGACCACTGATTGGTTATCTACTTTAATTAGATTTAGGAAAGGGTTCTCATTAGACCCATAATCTTTTTAGTTTGGTATCAGATTTGAATAATACGTTCTCATTAGACTTTAAAATCAAATCTATCTGTTCCTTGATTTAGATGGCTGATTTTTGGTTTTAGGGGACTACCGGATCACAATTTTTATTCATTAAAATTTGTTATTCGAAATTAGGTTCAGATAATTACTCTCATTTATTCACACAAATATTTTATAATTTCAAATTAATTTATTTGATTTTGGAATCTCTCTTAACCTATTTGTGAATTTTAAAAAAAAATTAGATTTAGAAATGGGTTATCATTAGACCCTTAATCTTTTTCGGCATCTTATGATTTGATCATTAGACCTCAATATATCAAATTTATTTAGTTTATTTAGAAAATTCACATATTTGTTCTTGTGACATTACCAGATCAAAGAAAGTTTTTTACAATAATTTTACTTTTATGCTCATGTTGTATAGCTTGAGTTCTGTGTCCACTTGAATTGTCATTTGTCACATTTGTCACTAGTTTTAAATTGAAAATTGAAGTAGTGTCACTTCGTCTTCCGGTCTACTAACACACGTGTTCGTGTAGTGGCTGAAGAATTTATAAAATTAAAAATGTTCATAATATGAGAATACATTTTAACCCCAAACAGGGGATAATTAATTTTTAAAAATTTTAAATTTAATGTAGTGACGTTAATGTGTTGTAGACATTTGACTAAGTTTCTTGTTTCATATCTGACGAGTAAGTAATTCTTTTCTAATATTTTTTTTTTTAATTTTCCAACGATTATTGGTTACTTGCAGGTATGGCACTGATGATGGCTTGACCGCAGAAAGCGCTTTGCAATTTTAAAATAAAAATTTTACACAGAATACAAAAATGTTTTCTTGATTTCTTGATTTCTTGACAAATAGAACAGGCACTACAACTCTTCAGGATGAGGCCATTAGCTTCAAGGTTTTCAGGAACTGCCCACAAGGCGGAGTACTATCTCCCCTACTGTAATCATTCTTGATGGATAACTTACCTACCGCTCTCGAAAGTAAAGGGGTAGAACTGCAAGCGAATGCAGTCGACCTAGTCATCTTGGCAAGGACCAAGTCAGGAAGGGTAGCATGTGATATCCTCCAAAAGACGGGTGACGATGTCCACAGCCGGTGCCAGAGGGACCAGATGTCTGTTAACCCTGGTAAAACTGTAATAGTAATAGGACTGTTACGAACTCAGTGATTCAGAAGTCGGTCCTGTCGCAAACTATGAATGCGACCTTTCTAGAAAGGTTCTTTAACAGGTAATGTTCCAGACTGTTCTCGCAGCGTTAAAGGCGGTGGATTCAAGAAAGTTTTAGAGTTGCGGAGGACTATATAGTATATATACGCGGATTTTCGAGTGAGTTGTTCAGTATACAGTGAATCGGTAAACAGTTTCAGTATACAGTGAGTGAACAGATAGTGAATATAAATAGTGTTGAAGATAAATTAGGACAATTATTATACCGAGTGTAAATAAATTAGTAGACATTAAGTAGTGTGTATATAAATTGAGTTTATGGTAGTGTGTAAGTGTTTCTTCAATAGCTCAATAGTAATTAGCCATAGTGAGCGTATAATTTTATCCCACGGTAAAAACAGTTAAAATAAATAAGAAAAACATTACAGTGCCCTTCACTAGGAAAAGAAAATTGGATGATCTTCCACCACTTTCCTACAATGGTAAGGTCATTCCAATGGCAGCGAAAGTGAAATATTTGGGGATTATCCTAAATACGAAAATTACTTGGAACGCTCACTTTGAAAAAGTTATCCATAAGGCCAGAATATCCAAATCTATTGGATATATGGGATGATTGTTGGATCAATGGACTTTTGTGCTTGGTGGTCAAGAGCTTTACAGCAAACGATCCAACCAAAGCTCTCTGGCTAACAGAGACTTCGCGATCTATTGTTAACAAACTTTATTGGAAGATGACTATTTCTACAGGAAACTGTAATTAAATATATAAAAGTTGGTTTAGAGTTAATATTTATCTTCGGTAATCGGTAATTTGACATCACGATTATTATTGAAAGTTTTCACAAATGATTGAAAAGAGTGCTCATGAACGACTGGTTCACTAATTTTCTAATTTATGTTGCATGGACAGCTGAATATTCTTAATTCGAGTTTAATTGATAATGCATGAATCCAGAATACACCCTCGATGTTATTTTCCCGATTGAGATAACATAAGTTCAACTTAGCAGGGCTTGAAAAAGCGAGTGACAAATGCTTTAACCTGAAAAAAATTTATTCCTCAGCGATATTTTCGGAGATGTTATTGAATCATATTTGTAATATTAGAGTTCGGATTCCCTGGAATGCTTTAGATACGAAAATTTATCGGCAGAAGCACTACTTCTAGAGGTGGATAGCACGAGCTTTTTTAATCCTATGCTACTCATTCCATCATATTCAATTGCAGGAAAAAGTGCCTATATAGATCTGACCACTTCACTGATCATAGGAATTGAAACGATTGACATCACTGTGTTGATATAACACGCTCCTATCCTATCAAGTTCTTCAGTCATGGCACATGGACGTGAACGGAAAGATACAAAGGAAATGACTATGCGCTGATTATTGTCAGCTCAAATTGGTTTGTATCGAAACGATTTGATGGTGCTTATTGGGCTAATTTTATAGCTTTGTAACAGGGCTGTCCAAACTACATACCTTTGCGGTCTTTACTACAAAAGCTGGAGGGCCGCAGAAAAAAATATTCTGTTTTCAAGTGAAAAATGATATAGGGTACTAATTTCTTTATACGTTTATCGGTTTTTCGTTGATTTCTTTTCAACAATCTTATCATTAACAACGTTAACAGTTATTATTGTTAGTCTATTGAAATGTTACATTTTTTAGGCCTTACCTTGCGTTTTTTTGAGGACGCAATTTTATTTTTTTGATGTGTAGGGGGGTCAGTTTGAAGCTAAAAACTTGTCCCACGGCCGCCATCTTGAAAATAGGGGTTGAAATGGTTTTTACGATATATCTCTTAAACTATTTATTTGATACAAAAAATTTGATGACATTTTTTGTTGCAAATTAAATTCTCTACAACTTTGGTACCTTTTGTCGTAGAACTATAAATAAAAAAGTTATAAGCGAAAATCTTCAGAAATTCGAGAAAAAAATTTATATTATTCGATGTAACTTTTTTTAAAATCATTTTACGGAAAAATGATATTTGACCATTTTTGTAGATCGTTTTTTGGGGAACAACTTTTATCAGCATCATTTTTTCATTAAGTCAATAGCTAAGGTTTTACAGCGCTCCGAAGTGAGTACTACTGTACTGTATTTTTAAGTACTCTTAATAATATGTCATCAGTTCTTATTTTTTTTTCTATTTTGTAAATTTTTTTTATCATAAATTTTGCAATTTTATTAAAAATTAATTATTGACTCTTTTTCACTCCATAACAGAATTTAACAATTATTGACAAAAAGTACATTTAACTTATCTTCACTTCTTCCAACACAAGACACAGCTCGCCTTCATACTTTCCGAGTCTACCATCAGGTTCAGTCGTGGCTTCATAATTATAATGATCCTGAAGACTGGGGCTGGAAAAAATGTGGAAAATATTGATGCCAGTGCAGAACTCTAAGCCTCCAGCACCCCCTGAGCTTCTGAAATTGATCTTTTGCAAATGCAAAGGAAACTGTGGAGCGATGTGTGTATGTCGAAAAGCAGGACTAGAATGTTCTGCAGTGTGCTTCCATTGTTCTGGAGAGACTTGCAGCAATGTAATAGAACTCTCAGAACTAATAAATGAAAATGACTTTGATGATGAACTGCCAACATTAACACCCCTTCCTTCTCCAGTTCTCCCACTGGTATTTAATTCAGAAAGCCGATCAGATGCTGAGCCGCAGCCTGGTCCATCGAAGCGACTGAGGACGGAGTAAAACCTTATTGACTTAATGGAAAATGAAGCGAATAAAAGTTGTTCCTCAAAAAACGATCTACAAAAATAGTCGGATATCATTTTTTCGTAAAATGATAAAAAAAAGTTACATCGAAAAATATAATTTTCGAATTTCTGACGATTTTCGCTTATAACTTTTTTATTTATAGTTCTACGACAAAAAGTTGCTGGTCCAAAGTTGTAGTATAGTTTAAGAGATATCGTAAAAACCTTTTCAACCCCTATTTTCAAGATGGCGGCCGTGAGACAAGGGTGGCGACCTCACAAACTTGGTTTTAGCTTTACACTGACCCCCCCTACACATCAAAAAAATAAAATTGCGTCCTCTAAAAAACGCAACTCCAAATGTAACTTTTCAATGGATTATGTTGCCAGGGGCATTGCATGAAAAAGTGACATATCTGACAGTGAAGATCTATACTTAGATTACAAGTTCATCGTTGGATACGAACTTTCACATAAATAAGAGCTGCTTATCATGTTTTCTTATACTTTGCCACAATAATGTTATTTCACCACTACAGTGGTTAATCCTTTTTTCTGTTATTAAACTAGGTCAATAACAGACAAATTCAAATATTTTGAGAAATCAGGGATACTAAGTAGTTCAACAAAAACTTGTGCAACATAATTTTGTATACCCAGGAGTTTGTCTTTAACATATTTACTGCATGAAATTACCTATCAAGATAAAATTATTTGAATAAAATGTCATTAGTTTAAAATTCGCGCTCAACCAAAAGTGACTGATGGCATAACGATTAAGGTGATATCAGACGGTTCACTCGAGTGAATATTCACCCAAGTGAATTATTTATTATTATTTCATTCCATGTTCACACGACTTAGTGTGAATGACAAAGAAAAGAACATTGATCTGTTCTTCAAAATATGTCGTCGGGTGATGTAGTGCGTCTCGGAATCAGTTTAATCCGTCCTCTTTGTGTGCAGACGGTTCATTTTTCGTTCATTCTGACGGAGTGAATGACACCGAATGAAAAAATCAAACATCGTCGGATCGGTTCATTAATGAATTCACTCAGCACTCTTGTTGCATTTTGAGTTTAGATGTATCATTTCGAGTGAAAGATGCCGAGTGAAAGACAAAAATGAACGAAAAGTGAACCGTCTGATAGCACCTTGATCATAATATATCGACAGTGATGCCAGATTATGGGAATTTTCCCTAGAGAAACTTTCATCAAATTAATGAAAATGGGGAAATAGGGAATTTAAGGCTATATTTAGGGATTTTGAACACCAAATATTCCAAAAGAATTATAATTTATTTTAATGTTTTTAAAGTGGCCAAATTGATTTCTCCCCTCCACTTCGATTCGAAAAAATGTTGACCCTACCGCCACCTACTTCTATTAGTTTGAACTTTTGAAGTTTTTTCTAGTTCAGTTCTTAACCTTGCTGTAAATACCTAAAATACAACTACTCATGCGCACCCCTACCTCTCGTCCAATGCGTTGCACCGAACCGCCGCACAACGAACGAAACCAGTACTAGCATTCTAATTATTAATTACAAAATAAACTTTGTTCCTTCCAACTTCCAAAACTCACGTTTTAATATAAACTTTGATAAGTTTTTTTATTATTTCTAGGGAATTCTAGGGATTTTTCAATTTTTAAGTTTTCAGGGAATTCTAGGGAAAAATTAAGCCACAATTTGGAATTTTCTAATCCATCCATCTGGCACCACTGTATATTGAAAACTGACAGTGTACTTGTCAGTCAGACGACGAAGTAAGCGCTTCTCGTGGTGCGTTTGTGAATTATTTTTAATTTTTGTCTTAAATTTGTAGTACCTAGTGGCAAAAATTGTATATACACCATGGTTGTGAAGACATTTATAAACCTCGCACCTTATTCCGCTCGGTCAATAATAATAGTCTTCACCACCTTGGTGTACCATTTCCTCCTTCCCCGACATTTCTTTTATTTTTTTCTTCGTTTAAAAACTTGCATACAAATCATAATAATTTCCCACAAATATGTAGATCAGTAGATAGAACCTGAAATCAGATATTGATTGAATGTTTTGAAAAAGAAATCTGTTATCCCAACCATTTATGTACACATTTTTTTTCTTTTCAAAACATGCGTCGCGGGCTGCATTCAAGCATGCAGTGGCCTGTGGGGGGGCCCTTGTCTGTATGGAGTAGGAATGGGACATGGTTGAAGAATAAGGAGGTACCTAATTATTTATTTTTAAAGAATTGAATCAAAGACGGTTATACAATTGTTCAGTTTTATTAATGTATCAAAGAGAGAGTTGAAAACATGCATTAAAGGAATAAGTAACACCTGTCACACCTTCTTTATTGTGAAATTTGAACACGCCATTAAAGTGATTGCTTGAAATGTAGGTTACATATTTGACGATTGCTTATTGAATTTCTACCAAACTCTTACACCAAACAACTTAGTACTTATATATGGATTTACTTTTTTTTTAGCTGGTTGTACATTTTTGAGAATTTTCACATGACTTTTTTGGAGTTTTTGTTTTAGAATTTCGTGCTTTGGTACGTCGTTATGCATAGCATGTTTCAAGATCGTTGTGATACCGAAATATATAATCTCTATTCCAGAAACAATACTAAATCCCAAGAAGATTCCAAGCAAGCCACCATAGAAGGCTGAAATTTTAAAATAGATCAATTTGAAATGTAATTATCAATTCTTTGTGAGTGTTAATAATTATTCTATAAAGGGGTTGACTCAAAATATGAACGCGAAGATTTTATTCTCAGCAGGTTGACCTATTGTTCACAGCACCAAGTGGATGGGGTGAGCTATGCTAGCGGACAAATATCGTACGAAGAGCGACGACCCAGCACTGTAGTGGAACGCGTTTGATGCAATAATTACAGTCAAGCAAGGTCGGACATGGTTAGTACTTGAATGGGTGACGACCATGCCAGGGAAAACCATCGTATAGGGCCCGTACAGCCTGCAGCGGACTAGCATATATCACAGCTCGCAGGCATTATACCAATGAGCACGAGGTATAATGTAGATATGCCGTCTTTCGGAGGAGATGTAAAAAAACGAGGTCCCGAGTCCATGGATGTTGGGCTCGTTAAAGAACGCTACCACTGGCTGGAACACTAGTGGGTTCGCCAAAATTTCCGGTTAGGGGTAGAATGCTCCCGGCGTTGGTGATTAGCCTCAGTCGCAGAAATAGACCGACGTTAAATAACAGAATAAAAAAAATATCGTACGAAATACCGACGTTGCCAAATTTTAAGAAGGTGACACCAAGGAAGTTGGTGGTAATATTTCAACTAACCAGTATACTTTGTCTAAATTGGATATTGTTATAAAATAGAACACTATTAATTTCGGGGACCTCAATTTTATGTGACAATTTATAATAAAAAACATATATTTTCAGTCGATTCAAGTGAACGTTGGAATGTCATATTTTTCAGTCTTAAGTAGCCCATCCTTATTCTACCTATATTGATATAAACACTTACCTACCTATGAGTGTATCCCAAGAATATTTAATACGTCTTCGATTCCTTATTCCTACTAAATCTTTGAAGAAAATTTTCAAAATACTTGCATGGTGTAGTTCAATGCCAGAACTGAAATAAGCATAATGATATATACAAAATCGGTAATGAACTTTAAAGCTGGGGACGCACAAGTTGCATTATTTCGATGCAAAACATCATGGAGATACCTGGGTATGGATCTATTTCATGTGAACTGCTTCCTGCTAATTTCCCTATTGCTTAGAATTATGAACTCAAAAAACACTGGAATATGTAAAATTTTCCGCTGAATCGATTGCCGAATACTAGAACGTTATATCTTTCCAATTAGTCGAGTTAAGAGTATTTTTTGTTTTGAAAAGTGGATTTTCGAAAATTTCATGACTCCATTTGGAGGAGAAAAAGGTAGAACGTGTCGCGGGACACACGGTTCAAGCAGAAATTATGTAATACATCTGACGTTATAGATAAACAATTTGCATATTCCTCGGTGGTCGAGACCAAACCAGACTCTCACGCGGTAGACCCGGGTTCGATTCCCCATGAAAATGTTTTTTCATTGTTAATTTTATTTTTAAATAATTATTCTGCTTGATATTAATAACAACAACAGGTAGACGTTTGAAATATTTAGCATTATTTAGCATTAGCATTATTATAGATAATGGTACGGTACCCTTCAAGGGGGATCCGACTGGCAACATCTACTTATAACAGCATCGTATTTTTAAAAAGGGAAACCGTAGCATTATACAAATGGGACATTCAAGAACTGTACGTTTACCACACAAAAATTAGTGGAAACATAAAATTGAATTGTTAAATTTTCAATTTGAAGTTACAGTTTATAGAAATTTTTATTTTCTAGATTTTTTCTTAAGTGGGTCGTAGAAAAAATATGCTGTTCGACTCGTGTGGATTGTCCATATCGCACTAACCTAATCAAACTTCGTCCTCGTGCGACATGGCCATCATATCCACACTAGTTGCACAAACTACTATATCTATCAAAATATGCCCTTTTACATTTAAAAACAACCTGCCAAAAGTCAAATCAATTGATCCATCCATTTTAAAGTTATCGAATTGAAACATTCAAGTATTTCGAAAAGTAAATGTGCTGGACCCCTTAATCCTCATATCATTTTGTCCAACGGTGTGGATGGATTCGGTCCCGGCAGGTCATAGATTAAAATGTGTAAATTTTAATATCTTTATCTATAGGCGTATTGGGTCCCAATGGTACTTAACTACCTGAAGATATTCTTCGGGGAAATGTACCTCTTTTCGGAAATCCAATCCTCCCTCTTTTTATTGTATCTGAATGTTTAAATTAAATACTATTTCATTCATTGTTTATATTTCATCGAGTGCATTTCATATTTCAGATCAATTTGTCTGTTGTTTTAAACATTTTAAAAATGAATATAAATATTATTTTAAGTGAAAAAGGAAAACAAATGTTAGTGATAAATAACTTTAAATATAGTTTTCAAAAGTGCTTAAAAAGTGGAGAAAGGCGTTGGATATGTACAAATAAAAAGTGTAAATCATATATACTTAGTTTGGGTGAATCGAAAGATATAACTTTGACAAAACATATTGAAGAGCATTGTCATAGCGCAAATATAGAAAAATTGAATCGCCAAATTGTAAGCTCTTCTTGCAAACGCAAGGCAGTTGAAGACTTGTCCGAAAAGCCTGCAAAAATTATTCGTCGTGTACTTCAAGAGAATCTGCCATCAACCATTACAACAAATGACGTAGCAAATATTAGAAGGTATATGTACTGCTCCCGTAGGAAAATGCAGCCGGCATTGCCAAAAAACATCGATGAAACTTTCGATATTTTAAAAAACAAAAACATTGGAACAAATACTGGTGAACCATTTATCTTATTTAGTAATAAAATAGACCAGATCGTTGTATTTTCATGCAAGTCAAATATTGAATTTTTGGGAAAAGTTAATCGAATTTATTTAGACGGCACATTTAATTATTGTCCACAATTTTTTTGCCAATTCTTTACTATACATGGATATTTTAATGGACACTACATTCCCTTAGTGTTTTCATTGTTGCCTAATAAATGTAGTTCAACTTATCAAAAATTATTTAATATTCTCGAAGATATCGCTTTAAAACACTCTACTAGCTTACATATCACTGAGGCAGTTATAGATTTTGAAATAGGTATTCATACTGCTATTCAAAAAGTTTGGCCAAAAGCCCATGTTATTGGCTGTCGATTTCACCTTGCACAGTCATGGTATAAAAAAATACAAAAATGTGGTTTAATATCAATGTACAGCGAGGAATCTTCTGAAGTTGGTAGATGGCTAAGGATGACCTTTGCTTTAACGTATTTACCTCCTAGGGAAGTGAGTGATTGTTTTATTTTTGATTTGCTTTCAATAGCACCAGACCAGGAAAACATAAAAAAATATTGCGATTATTTAATTGAAAATTATATATCTGAAGAATCTTTATTTCCTCCATCCCTTTGGGCAAAAAATTCAGCGGATCTTACTCGCACTACGAATGCCTGTGAATCCTTTCATAGCCATTTTAATAATTCTTTTTATAAAGCCCACCCGAATATATTTGTTTTTATTGAAAAACTAAAAGAATTTCAAATGGAGACCTATGTTAAAATGCAAAGTACACATATTATGTATAAAACGCGAAATAATAAAATAAAAAATCGCGAAAATTTCAAAGCAAAAAAAATTGACGAATATGAAAAAGGAAAAATAAGTCGATTTTTTTTCATTAAATGTATCTCATTTTATTGTTCTATTAATAATTAATTGTATATGTATATATATAATATATCTTATGTATATGTGTTTCTATTTTATTTTTACCTTTTTTTTAAATCCTAAAATGTATACCTTTACAATAATATTTCAATGTAATAAATATATCAAATTTTTAAATTAGTTTTACTACCTGTTTTTCATTTGGTTTAACAACAGGTGGCTGGGACCGAATCCATACATTATTATTCAGGTAGGACTAAAGTTCGGGACCCAATAAGCACGCTATTTTTGAACTACCTGCTACTTGGGACCCAATAAGCATATGCCCTTGTCCAATTTTACGAGAGGAATCGTTCACTTCGAAGAAATTTAAATTATTTTATTCACAATTCGAATATTTCAATACGATCGCGCAAAAAATGGTATAAGCATTTCGAACGTTAAGGGTAATACCGGTCTCCAAACATTGCTGTCGACCGGTAAACAACCCTTACCGTTCTTGATACTTAATATACTATTACATTTGGTGAAATTGTTTTTATGCTATTTATTACTTTTCGACGTCTGAACGGTAAGTAAATCACTTACCGACGTGTTAAACTAAGAAACCAGTTAACACAACCTACCGTCCTGACAACCGATGCTGTAAATAAACAAAAAAGATCAATCGCGCAAAAAGAATTATGGAAATGATAGTAAAAATTTATCCGAACAAATTCAAGTAGATCACCAGCACTGCGAATACCAGATTTGCATAGAATTTTCATATAGCATCGGTGGTTCAGTGGTAGAATGCTCGCCTTCCACGCGGGCGGCCCGGGTTCGATTCCTGGCCGAAGCATATGAATCGCTGCTTCGTAAACGAGAGGGAGACTCAGGAGAGAGCACACGCACGCAAGTAAGGCACATAACGAAGCAACGTAACGGTCAGATATTTTGCGTCGCGACTCCCGGTCGCTCAAACATAACCTGACGTAAATAACTAAAGTTCCAAAAATGATTTTATACAATAACAGACTGTGACAGTCAATTCCTCGTCCCAAAAAACACATCTAGACGAATTTTAAGCACTTTTTATTTCGAAAACATTTTTTTTGTCGAAAATTTTGAAGCAAGGGTTAGGTATGGAAATATTTAATGTAAACTGGTTTTCGTATGGTTTTCGTTAACTTCCTTATTGCTCGGAATTATCGACTCAAAATATACTGGTAGATGTAAAATTTCCCCCTGAATCGATTGCCGAAGACTAGAACGTTCTATTTTTCCAATTAGTCGAGTTAGGAGTTTTTTTTGTTTTGAAAAATGGATTTTCGAAAATTTCATGACTCTATTTGAAGGAGAAAAAATGATTTTATACAAAAACAAACTGTGGCAGTCAGTTCCACGTCCCAAAAAACCCCTCTAGACAAATATTGAGCATTTTTTATGTCGAAAACAGTTTTTGTGTGAACTGCTTCCTGCTAACTTCCCTATCGCTTGGAATTATGGACTCAAAATACAGTGGAGTATGTGAAATTTTCCGCTGAATCGATTGCAGAATACTAGAACGGTCTATCTTTCCAATTAGTCCAGATATGAGTATTTTCTGTTTTGAAAATTTGATTTTCGAAAATTTCATGACTCCATTTGGAGGAGAAAAAATGATTTCATACAATAACAGACTGCGGCAGTCAATTCATCGTCCCAAAAAACCTCCCTAGAGGTAGGTATGGAAATATTTCATGTGAACTGCTTCCTGCTAACCTCCTTATATATATACCTACTCACAGTTTACCAGTGTCTGACTGATAGCGGGACGACCTGGCGTGCACTGTCGAAAAAAATAATTTAATTTTTACTTGTTTGTGAACATCTCCATAACAAAATAGCATTTTGTTTTTTGGCAGACTTCAGCCGTGACGTAGGAAACTTTAGCCGATACCGACAGTTCTCTGACCGCAGCTGTATAGGGTTTAATTAAAATTGATAACTTACAGTGAATATGACGAATGAGCAGTTGCATTAACATCAAACCTAACCAAATCGTGCTCGATTCTATAAATTGTTATTTCACAATCTTCCCAGCATCCGCATTCTTCTATTGAGCTCTTGTTTGTATTCAAATTCCAGTTTCTTACATTGGTATACAGTATTCCACTCCTGACTATACCTATTCAAATAAAAAGTCAGTAGATAATATTCCAAACAACATTTGGCGCTGAAGCTAAACCTATACACGGTAGCACAAAGTGTAATGAATACATTCATAATACAAATCATGCAAACACTCACGTCTTGTATCCTCTCACAACAATTTAGCTATACCCAAAGAATACTTGTGTGACTCTTTGGCTATACTCTATTACATGGTTTTTGGATCAAGTTAATACTCACGCAACGATTCAACTCACCGTCTTGATAAATATTGAGGTTAGGTTGATACTTTGGGTGGGTAACGGTCGTAAAAGGCTGTAAAAGCTGTTAGTCATGTTGCGAGTTTAAAAGTTAGGTCAGATAAAATTTGACGTTAATTATTATATATTTTACTTTTACCAAATAATGTGTACCTAATCAATATCTGACATATTAGTTCACAAAATGTTACAATTTAAGTCTGCATAGTTTATTTTAAAAAGTAACAATAACATGGCATGAGCTTGTATATTAGATGTATTCTTTTCGACTCAGATCTCAGGTCACTTCAGTTAAAGTGATCTGAGATAAAGTGATGTGAGTAGGCACCAAAAAGAACGAACTACTCAATTGAAACGCATGATCTGTCGACGCATGCGTGAATAAGAGACATAAAACATATAAATTCTTATTAGCATTTAATATTGTTATTGTATCCATCATTATTTCCCTTTTATTCAGTCAATTGATTATTTGTAACAAAAGAAAATTAGGTTATGTGTGTTTATATGTAAACAAAATCAAATATTTCTTCATCCCCTCCACTTTATTTCCGACTCAAGTTCTACTGATACCCCCTTACATAACATTCAGCATCGGTGAAGGGGGAGGAAAAATCTCATCTCACTTCGAAGTAAATCAAAAAGAACGCGCACATTACCGATGTGAGCTGAGATTAACTGGGATCTCAGTCTAAAACTGATTCAGAAGCCGGTCCTGTCGCAAACTATGAATGCGACCTTTCTAGAAAGGTTCTTTCGCAGGTAATATCCAGACTGTTCTGGAAACGTACCAGGCCATACAATGGTTTATCGCGAATGTTCTCGATTTATAAAGTATACGCAGAGGTGGTGAATTCAAGAAAGAGCTAGAGACTCGAGGCACTATATATACGCGGGTTTTCGAGTGAGTCAAGGAGTTGTTCAGTATACAGTGAATCGGTAAACAGTTTCAGTATATAGTGAGTGAACAGAAGGTGAATATAAATAGTTCTTTTTTCTTATTCTTTTGGGAATCAAACCACAATGATGTTTTTTATTTTTTATTTCGACGTGTCGGTAGCGTTCCAGCTACCGTTGTCAAGATTAACTAGTAATAGAATTGATAAAAAAAATTTTGGTCCCTATCTGACACAACGAAAAAATATGACAACTAGACAATCAATAATATTTTGAAGTTTAAGACTACAAAACTTTGTTGTCAAATTTTATTAAGGTCCATTCATAGTAGATAACACCTCTGGTAAAATGTGAAATAAAATATTTTATTTTATGACATTCTAACGATATGATAGTCTACTAGAAATGGAATCCAGTGAAGTGCACGTTCCAGGAACGGTTTTTATTGGGATAGCGCTTTTTTTAGCTTATTTTGGAAATGTTGTTAATAAAACGCGTTTGTTGTTACTTTTTTTTTGTATGATCATTTTTGTTTTCAAAAGTGCTTTGATACAACTAAATGCAGATAAATGTGTAGCTAGTATTTCATCCAAATGTAGTCAAATTTGGTTACCAATGTTAGAAAGAGAAATTTCCAATAATCAATTACCTGCGTTATCAGGATAGCATCATAAGTTTTTATCCAGGTTTTCTTATGATTTATCATTGGAATAGTTGTTAATTGATACACACTTCAATACACACTTCAATACACAAAATCACCTTCATCTCAGATGAAGAATCGAAGGCAGAGACGTGATGAAACCCTTCAAGAGTATGAAGTGGATATTGCCCGACTAGTCCGATATGTTTATCCATCAGCACCAGAAAATATGATGGAATGTCTACGCATCCAGGCCTTTATTGATGGCTTACGTGACCCTGATATGCAGAGGACGCTTCGTTTAGCCCATCCCAAAACATTGGTCGTTGCATTGACTGCTGCTCTTGAATATGAAGCAGCCACGAAGGCGTCAGGATATAACAAAGTTAGGACCGTTCAAGAAGAGGGTGACGAAGATAAATTTGACCAGTTAGTCAACTTGATAAAAAGCATGGTAGAACGAAAGCCGAGGAAGATTAGATGCTGGAATTGTGGCGAGCTAGGACATGTACGCAGCTCGTGTAAGCGCCCTAGAACTCCAGCAAACCAAGAGCCCCAGTACCAGGAAAACTAGAATGGGTCGGCCACGAGGGGGCAGCACCGACCCAGGATCGTTCCAAAGACCCTCTCATACTAATAGCCTCTCTCAGATGCCATAATGACAGTGTATATGTGGATGGCGGAGTTAATGGCAGGAAATATACTCTGCTGGTGGATACTGGAGCAACTAGAACCATTATACGGCCAGAGATAATAAAATCTAAGAAGCTTCTGTCAACGAGGCTGCGACTCCGGACCGCAACAGGGGAGAGTGCCAATGTTCATGGAGAGACGCAAATCCAATTGGGAATTAGTGAAGAAAAATTCACGCATACGGTAATCGTAGCTGACATCGAAGAAGACGTGATTCTGGGAATGGACGTAATGAATTTACATGGTTCCAGTTAGACTTTAGAAACAGAACCATCAAGGTGGGTTCCGAAGAAGTATTCCTTCATCCGCATGAAAGCAGAGCGGTGTTGGCAGCTGTACACAGGAAGATACTGTTCTTCCTGTACGAAGCGAAATCATGATAGTAGCGCGACTACAGGGAATCATGGAAGAAGGTACACCGGCTATGATGGAACCTTGGAACCACGACGAAGAGGTTGGTAAAGGAGTGCTAATTGGAAAAGGACTGGTTACGTCAGCGGAGGAGATCCCAGTACGTGCTATAAACGTGAACGATTACCAAAATCCCCTCAAGAAGGAAACCAGAATTGGATGTTGCATACCGGTGACGTCTGTAGTTCGTCAAACAACGACAACCGACAATTCTAATGACAGATTCGAACAGATGTTGTCAATAGCTGGCCAATCCTTGAATCGAGCTGAGAAAAGGAAAATGAGAGAATTCCTCTTGCAGTATCGAGACCTATTTTTGCCAAAAGGAGGGAAGACTAGTAGAACATCAGCCGTCAAACACAAAATCGATACTGGTAATGCCAAGCCAATTAAACAATCAGCTCGAATGCTACCGCAAGCGAAGAGAAAGGAAGCTGAAAGAATAATTCAAGAGATGGAGAAAGAAAAAGTAATAGAACCATCTACTAGTACATGGGTGTCTCCAGTAATGCTCGTCAAGAAAAAGGATGGAACTACCAGATTCTGTGTGGACTATCGCCAGCTGAATAACGTGACGAAAAAGGACAGTTATCCTCTGCTTCGGATCGACGATACGCTAGACACTGGCAGTAAAATGTTTTCCACCTTGGATCTGAAGTCTGGCTATTGGCAAGTAGAAATGGACCCAGAA
The DNA here is from genome assembly GCA_910591675.1 of Galerucella calmariensis. Taxonomy (NCBI): domain Eukaryota; kingdom Metazoa; phylum Arthropoda; class Insecta; order Coleoptera; family Chrysomelidae; genus Galerucella; species Galerucella calmariensis. The sequence goes on from CAJUYG010001984.1 coordinate 23,667, forward strand.
GACAAAGAGAAAACTTCTTTCACCACCGGATCCGGATTATGGCAGTTCAACGTCATGCCCTTCAGGCTCTGTGATGCGCCCGCAACATTTGAAAGACGAATGGAAAATGTATTGAGAGGGTTATTGGAAAACTTGCCTGGTCTATTTAGACGACATCGTAGTATTAGGTAAGACATTCGAGGAACACCTGAAGAATTTGCAAGACGTATTCAAACGACTTCAAGCTGCCCAGCTTATGTTAAACCCGAAGAAATGTCAGTTATTCCAAAACCGAGTCAACTATCTGGGTCATATTGTGAGTAACGAAGGAGTGGCAGTAGATCAAGAGAAAATTGCTTCCATTAAGCAATGGCCGCAACCAACCGACAAACATCAAGTCAGGAGTTTTCTTGGACTTTGCACCTACTATCGAAGGTTCATTAGGAAGTTTGGAGATATTGCCAAGCCACTAACTCGACTCACAGAAGAAATAAGAACTTTTCATTGGGATGAAGACTGTCAAACTGCTTTTGAAACCCTCAAGAGACATTTAACCACGGCACCGATACTAGGATATCCGTTACCAGAAGGAGACTTCATTCTTGACACTGATGCAAGCAACGTAAGAATTGGAGGAATACTCTCACAGATCCAAGGAGGCCAAGAAAGAGTGCTGGGATATTTCAGTAAAGTCCTCTCCAAATCAGAACGGAACTACTGCGTCACGAGAAGAGAACTTTTGGCGGTAGTGAAGTCTGTGGAACACTTCTATCAGTATCTCTATGGGAAGAAATTTCTAATTCGTACTGATCATGCATGACTCAAGTGGTTGATGCAGTTCAAGAATCCCGAGGGCCAGGTGGTTGATGCAGTTCAAGAATCCCGAGGGCCAGATCGCGAGATGGATTGAACGACTCCAAGAATACGATTTTAACATCGAGCATCGGGCTGGTGTGAGTCACCGAAATGCCGACTCCCTGTCTAGACGACCGTGCCAACCAGACTGTTCCCACTGCAACAAGGTGGAATCTGAGGAAGTTGCAGTTTTAAGAACTACAGTCAGCAATGAAGAATGGTCGCCCACCAGGATTAGAGAAGATAAAGAGAATGATCCACACCTAAAGATGATCCGGCAATGGAAGCAAGAATATCGTTGACCTACATGGCAAGAAGTGTCAAGATTTTCACCAACACTGAAAGCATATTGGGCTCAGTGGGACTCCCTTGTCCTGGAAGGAGGCCTGTTGAAACGATGATGGTTCCGAAAATAGACGACAAATAGTTATCCCGAGATCGAGAGTAGCTGAGGTACTGAGTTACACGACAGTCCATCAGGAGGTCATCTGGGAGTGAAGAAAACCCTTCAGCGAGTCCGTGAAAGGTTTCATTGGATGAACACTTCCGACGATGTAAAGGACTGGTGTGAGAAGTGTACGAATTGTGCTACGAGTAATGGACCACATCGCAAGAGAAAGGCTCCCATGAAACAATACAATGTTGGAAGCCCATAGCAACGACAAGATTTGTTCACGCTCCCGGAAGACTATTCACTGGCACGCAACATCCCAGCCAATATCAAAAATGTACGAGGTTTGGCATTCGTCTTTCGAAAGAAGTTTGGACAATCAGAAAAACTCTCAGAACAGATTCCCATGGCAAGATACTGAAATTCAAACACAATTCACGACACATCTTCTATCTGGTAACAAAAAACGAATTTCAAGATCGATCCACCTACCGGAATGTGTGGGAAGCTCTACGAAGTCTTCAAGACCACGTGCTGGAATCCAACGTGAAGAAACTAGCGATGCCTAAGATAGAGAGCAACCAGTTGGATTGGCGAGTCATTAGGAATATGGTGGAAGTGATCTTCGAAGATACCGATGTCCACATTTTAATCAGCAGCTATTCCCCACGTAATCAGTATCCGATGAAGACAGTACCGTGTTATTTCCATACGACCGGAAAGTGTAGGAACGGATCCAGTTGCCGATTCAAAAATCCAGTCCCGGCTACACAGGAGTTCCAGGAGGAACTTACTATCAAGGAGGGGGCAATGTTACGAACTCACTGATTCAGAAGCCGGTCCTGTCGCAAACTATGAATGCGACCTTTCTAGAAAGGTTCTTTCGCAGGTAATATCCAGACTGTTCTGGAAACGTACCAGGCCATACAATGGTTTATCGCGAATGTTCTCGATTTATAAAGTATACGCAGAGGTGGTGAATTCAAGAAAGTTCTAGAGATTCGACGGACTATATATACGCGAGTTTTCGAGTGAATCAAGGAGTTGTTCAGTATACAGTGAATCGGTAAACAATTTCAGTATAAAGTGAGTGAACAGAAAGTGAATATAAATAGTGTTGAAGATAAATTAGGACAATTATTATACCGAGTGTAAATAAATTAGTAGACATTAAGTAGTGTGTATATAAATTAAGTTTATTATAGTGTACAAGTGTTTCTTTAATAAATCAATAGTATTTAGCCATAGTGAGCGTATAATTTTATCCCAAATTAAAAACTGTTTAAATAAATAAGAAAAACATTACAATACGAACCTTCAATATCGGCCAAACAGTGTACGTCCAAAAGATTACAAACCCTTTCATAGTTGTCTATCACTGAAAAAAATGTATATTAATTTGATATGCTCATGTGAGACACTCGGTGGTGGTAAGCCTGGCGCCTAAATATCATAGGCATTGGAATTTTGGAGAGAGTTCATGAATCCCATTGGTTTAATTTGGGTGAAATGGAGAGAATTACTAGCGTAGCTGAACTGTCCTCAAGTTTGTGGGAAATGTCTTGATTACTGCGTAAAGCTCTATTCGTGTTGTTTCCATATTATGTGGATTTCATCCAACCAAACATTACTATAATGTTTCCTGCTATATTTTTTGGAACTTTCTGTTTTCTGTTTGTTGAAATAACGGTCTGTACTCAGCTTAAAAAATATTTTACAGTGTAGCTCAATATCACCAGTAGAAGTTCTTTTTATTTAAAAAAGTTCTGCGAGTTACGTACCAAAACTGTAATTTTTTGTAATTTAACTGTTACCTTTCATTATGTAAATACCTTTATGGACTATTAGCCAAAAAATGTTTGGTACAAATTAAACATATCAATCATCATGATGCAAACTATAATTTCCTGGGTCAAGTAAAGCATTATTTTGACTTCGCAGATGTGGCCAGAATTTTCGCAGAATAATTCTAATAGTCAATTCAATAATCTATTGGAATTATTGAGAAAAATTAATTATGATGAGCGCAGAATAGCCCTCTTTATCATTGGAATTGCTGTTAATCGATAGGTTAAATACCGTTGAAGTATGAAGTCCGTTATTTTATAGAATACCTAGTTATTCCGTTAAATAATAACTGATTCTGTCCGTTAAAGTGTGAAACTCTCTTGTATTCCATGGTTTAACTAGTTATTCCATAAAATAACGATCTGCAGCCTGTTAAAGTGTAAAATAATCTATGTCATATATCTCTCACGACAAATTATGTTTCAGAAGATGAAGTTAAGCAGAAAATCCGCAAATTCTGTTTGTTTGAACTTTTGTTCGCTCATTTCACTAGCCATTCATATATAAAAGTGTCGAAGTGCCTTGGCAGATCTTGAAATTAAATATAGGTATACCTACAACTGTCTCCGCTATACCAAATATTACAGAATAAAACGATATGTGGTCACTGAATTATATTAATTAGTTTGGATAAAGCTTGACGTATACATTGGACAAAGTGAGCTTCGGATCAGCTTTGAGGACAATGTGTTGTTTGGAAATTGTTTGAAATAGGAAGGTGGCGATTGAAATCGTTGTTTATTTTTAATACTTTGTTGAATAAGCATAAACTGTCATTTGGAACTAGAAAAATAGGAAAATATTACTCCAACATAATTCATAAGATGGCATAAATGTTATCGACTTTGTGGTGTTAAGAAATGGTAGACCTGTCATGGTTTCAATTATTCACATTGAATGCTAAGAATTACTACATCAAGAATAGTATATACTGTATGCTTTATTTATACTGACAGACTTACTTTCATCTGGAAGATAATACCATGGTACGCAGCCGCACATGTTTCTTGTTATGTTCATTCTACATTCTACTAAACAATTATGGAAAGAATATCGCTTGAAATACAGTAGTATTTTTTCATCGGGATACAGGCATCTTCGATAGACAACTGGCAAACTTTTTATATCAAGCAAAGAAAAAGTTCTTGTTGGAGTGATACTAATCAAGTTCACGAAACCTTGCGGGTGTAATACATTCAAGGCGTTCCAATCGGGGTAGTCAAACGGGTTGTGGATTTTTACCTAAAATAAGTAGATTTGAGTGGAGTATCGAATAAATCATACTTTCTTTTACAGTAGCTTCAATTAGGCTGAACTCAGACGAACCACAGAGTCGCGTCACGACAACTGACGACTACTTCATGATTGTGGTTGTTAGTGTGTGGAGGTCGTCGTTATTCGCGAAGACGAGCAAAACTGGAATGGGGAAAACAAACCAAATCGCCATTACAGTACGTGTATTGAAACAAATGGGGGTTAGCCACAGATTATCTGGGTTAGCATTATTTTCCCCATTCCACTGACAGCTTTGACATAAACTGCAGCGCCCACTATCGGAAAAATTTTCGCGAATATTGAAAATGCAACACACTGTGGGCCGAAATAAAGCAGTACATTTTTTCATTGAAAATATTTGTTTTATTTTTTGGGCGATTTATTTTCTTTTTGCAGGGCTTATAACCTAACATGTCCTTAACATGACTGTAAATTTGGAAGCAAAAATAATGTACAGGGTCGGACTTATAAAAAACATTATATAACAGTGCATTTGAGCTCGTTGCAAATGAAAACTGTTTTAGCTAAAATTGTACTAATATGCTTTTTCGGTAGATAAACTATCAAGAACACTTCAGTGAAAAGAAAATTCTCCGAAATTACCGGATTCACGAAAAACCATTTTTTTATTAAATATAGCATTTTAACAAATAACACATTTATGAAAACAGTTTAGTAACTTTGAAACTTAGAGAAAAATAGTATAAATGTGCCACCTAACAGCCTAGAATTAAATCCGGTTGATTATTCAATTTGCGGATTCTTCGAACAAAATTTGTATGAAGAACAACAATTTGAAACAATCGAGCAGATCAAAGAAAGAATGCAGTTTTTTTGGAACAATTTTGAATAGGGTGCGATCAATGGGGCAATCAATTTATGGCGCAGACGATTTCAAGAAGTGGTAAGCAATAATGGTGGCCACATTCATAATATCTTACTCAAAGTTAAGTTACTAAACTGTTGATGCAATGATGTAATCCATTCCTTGACAAAAACCATCTACGAATCCTTGGACTCAAGCTCTTCATCTAATGGGGTTTTTTTGGATCTAAAAAAGGCCTTCGATACTGTCGACCTCTCCATACTTTTAGATACACTAGAAGAGTAGAAGATATGAGTGTAAGGGGTCTAGCTCATAATTTATTCAAAAGTTATCTAACAAGCAGAACACAAAAAACTAAATTCATAAATCATGTGAGTGAAGAGATCAAAATTAAATGTGGTGTACCTCAAGGAACAGTATTGGAGCCGGTGCTATTCGTAATTTACTTAAATAATCTATTTGAACAGGAAACAATCGGAAAAATAATCAGCTTCGCGGACGATACTGTGATTTATTACAAACATGATTCTGGTATAATCTCAAAATAAATATTGAAAATGATCTTGGAAAGCTCAAAGACTGGTTCGACAGCAGATTACTCTCAATAAACTTTGATAAAGCTGTATATTTACCCTTCAGTAGTCATGAAACGTCTCTGCCAAAATACAATCTTAATATCCCACAAGATTTTTCAATAAAACCTGCAAGAAGAATTAGATACTTGGGTATTTAATAATAATAATAATAATAATAACTTTATTCACTAGATAAATAAATACAAAAATTTGGATAATCATACATAATGGAAGTGAATAACGAGTCTCTTGCGATAAGTGCATGCACTTGTTTCGCAGAAAAATGTAACATGTATTGTAAGGTGAAATATAAAAATATAAAAATATATGAATATAAAAATGTGAATATGAATATGTACAATGTAGAAAAATGAAATATTGAGTAGAAAATGTAGATAAGATCAATATACTAGTGTAGTAATACAAATATATATAATACAAATATAAAATGTAAAATGTAGATTGTAAAATGTATGCAATAACAATATAACTCAATACAATGACCATGAAAAATACAATAATGCAATACAAGAAGAAAATGAACAATAACATTATGAACAATGACATATGTGTATATAATGATAATAATAATAAATTTTTTTCACACATATTGATACATAGTATAAATGGTATCGATAAAAAATACATTAAAGAAGTCACTCACAATGAATAAAAAAGTAAGTTACAAGTGACAACATATAGTAATTATTCAGTAAGTGTACTAATACTTGTTCCGAAAATAAGAAACATTCATAAAAAAGAGAGTCTATTTGAATACAAATATTTAAGAAATAAAGGTAATTTGTTGGCAGAACTTGGATCATATTATCATCAAAGGATTAGGGTGGTTGAGAATAAAATCCAACCAGAGGGTATGTTTCATACACAATACAATTCTTCTGGTGGGTATAGTCGTACTATGGGTATAACTTGGGATACGTAAGACATTCAGAAGCTTCTCATATCTATGAATTCGTGAATGAGATTTCTAGGTTTCTCTAATATAAAGGTTTTCAGTTTTTTTTTGAATAAGATGTTCGATAAATTCTTCAACTCTTGGGGTAGAGTATTGTATAGTTTCGGGGCCAAAAATTCATATGATCTTTGACCAATCGATTTCGTCATGAATGGGACAGGATGTAATTTGCTTTGTCTTGTGTTGTGATCGTGATTGTTCTTTTCCAGTTTTCTGCTTTTGTGATAGGTTAGCATACATTTGAAGTAAAATTCTTGTGTCAGATCAAGTACTTGCGATTCGAAATAAGTCAAATCCGTCGAGTAATCCCTTTTTTTGTGCATCATCATTTTGAGAAATCGTTTTTGGAGAATCTCTAGAGGGATAATATGTGTTTTCAGTGATGAGCCCCAAGCCAAGATACCATATTTTAGGTGACTTTCAACTAGTGCATAATATACAACTTTAAGTTCTTTTTGGGGTATTATGTCGCATAGACATCTAAATTTGTAAATTATGTATTGGAGTTTCTTGATCGTATGTTGTATATGAATGTCCCATCGCAAATGTGTATCAATAAAGATACCAAGGTATTTCACATTTTTTGATGGTAGTAATCGATGGACCGACCCTCCTACCTGTATATCTATAAAACTGAAGTTTGGTGACGTAGATTTGTTGCAGCTGAATGGTAAATACTGAGTTTTATCAAAGTTTAAAGTTAGAATTTTCTGGTCAAACCAGTTTTTTATGCGAGAAATATCAGTCTTTACTTTCGCTTCTAATTCCTCCCAGGTAGTCGCTTTGTAGAAGATAGCTGTGTCGTCTGCGAATCCTATAATCTCACCACTACTTTTTATATTGAATAAATTATTTATATAGATCGAGAAGAGTACAGGGCCCAATACAGTGCCTTGAGGTACTCCATACTCCATAGTTAGTTTTTCGCTGTATGCATTTCCTACTCTGACACACTGTTTTCTATTTGAAATATAGTTTTGAAAAAGACTTAGGCATTTTCCTCTTATCCCAATATCTTCCAAAGATTCTAAAAGAAGTGTATGGCTTACGGTGTCAAATGCCTTGGCTAGGTCTATAAACAAACATAGGCACGGCATACTTTTGTCCAAAGCAGAGTACACATTGTTAGTTAGGTGAAGAATTGCATCTTGTGTCGATACATTTTCTTTAAACCCGAACTGTCTATCAGAAAGAATGTTATATTGCTTGAGGAAAGATACTAGTCTCTTTTTGATAAACTTTTCAAAAATTTTAGTGAAGTTTGTTATAAGTGATATAGGTCTATAGTTACCAGCCAAATCACTTTCACCCCCTTTGAATATTGGAATAATGATAGTGTCCTTGAAATCCGTGGGCCAGTATCCCAATGCTATACATCTATTTATAATGAATACCAATGGTTCGATGAGATATTCTGATATGGACTTGAGGGTTTCCGATTTCAAACCATCATAACCAGGTGATTTGTTATTTTTCAATTCTCCGATAATAGATTTAATTTCCTGATAATCTGTGTTGAGCATAACAAACGAGTTCAGTGTTCGGAATTTTTGAAAAGTTACGTATTTTTCTATTTTTATGTTATTTGCTAATTTCTTTCCCATATTGGTGAATACTTTATTAAACTCATTCGCAATGCTTCTCAGTCCAGATATTTTTTCGCCAGTTTCATCTTTCAAATGTGTTATTGTTTTGTTCTTCTTTTGTGTCTTCGTGAGGTCTTGCACTACTGTCCATAGCTTTTTTGTATTATGTCGATTGCCATTTATCAGGTTTCCATAATAGTTTTGTTTTGCTTTTCTTATTGAAGCTGTGAGTTTGTTTTTATAATTCCTATACTGGTTTCGCACTTCGTGATTATTCGAATCTTTCTGGAGTTTTTTGAATAATGCATTTTTTTTGTTGACAGATGTGAGTAGACCGTTTGTTATCCAAGGTGTTTTTTTATGGTATTTTCTTTTGATTCTTACAGTTTTTGTACATTCACTAACAGTATTTATAGTGATCTCCAGGAATTTTTTTGTGGATAATTCTATATTGCTTTCTGAATAAACGGTTTCCCAACAAATATTTTGGAATTTCATTTTCAGATTATCAAAGTTGAGATCGGTTTTATACATCATGTCATTGGGTATATTTTTTTCATCATTCGAGATGATTTGTAGCAATGTTGTGTAGTGATCTGATATACACGTCTCAATTATAATGGGTAATAAGTTGTCTATGCTGTTGTATTTTGATTTGACAAAAATGTGATCAATGCATGACTTGCTACTTCCTTGTACTCTGGTGGGGGTATTTACCATAGAGACGAATCCATTTTCACTCATTATATTCAAATACTCGTTTGCCGAGTCATCCATTTCTAAGAGATCAATATTTAGGTCACCAATAAATATATTGTAATTATTCATTTTAATGTCTAGTGATTCAAAATAAAGTTGTAAATGACGGTTGAATTCATTCACATCTGTTGATGGAGATCGATATATAGCACTTATTATGATATTTTCATTTTTATTATTGACGTTGATGGTTATTTCTAAGAGTTTTATGCCGTTAATACTTTTTATTTCGTGTGTGTAATTCATGTGTGGCTTTATGAAGACCACCACTCCATCATTTTGGTTTATGTCACCATAATTATAAATCATATCATAGTTAGCCATCTTGTATAAATCTGGATCTTGTAGTTTCCAAGTTTCTGTTAAAACTAAACAATCAATATCAACCTCAAAATCTTCTACCAGCATTCTGAATTCATCTAGATTTTTATTCAGGCTTCGAATATTGTTGTGCAATATTTTGAAATTATGTGTTCTATCATTAACTTTCAATACAGCTCTAGCTTCACTGCAATTCTGTAAAATATATGTTTCTACGGTGTTAATCTGAAAATCCCTGATATATTGATCCATATTCATGACTAGCGAGTAATAAATAATTTTTTTTAAATATTTTTTAAAAATGAACTACTTACTTAATTATTTTTTATCTAAAAGTAGGAGTTTAGAAAAAGAACAAATCAAAAGACAACAAAAAAAAATCCAATTGTAACTTATTTAAGAGTTATAATTGTAGAGTTATAATAAAATCTTACAATAGTAGAATCGCACTTCTGCTCAGCTAATTCTTGTTAACCGATCGAGTTCTCGGCTTCTCTGGTAATGCTTTCGCAACAGTTACTGGTTTCCTTTGTGCAGGAATCCGTGGAGTAGCAGGAAGTTTCTGCGATTCGGATGAGGACTTAGTGGTTGGGGTAGAAGGCGCACTATTAGGTTGGTTCACATGCCAGGCATCTTTTTCCAAATCTCCAATTTCATAAGATACACCATCTACAATAAGCTTATTTCCTCTTATGTAATATTCCTTGTAACTTCCTTCTTGTTTAGCAAGTGAGAGATGTTTTCTCAAAATTTTAGACTCGCTCCTTTGTGTCGGTGTGAGATCATGAGTGATAGAAATATTTGTTCCCTTCAATCTTCTGCAATTTCTTAAAACTTCTTGCTTTTTGAGATTCGAAACAAACTCAATTTTTATGGGACAATTGTCTGACTTGCCTAGCGGGTAAATGTCGGCGAAATCTTTTGTGTCCAGGGCCACGCCAAGCAGGCCTCTGAGATCCTCACACAAGATATCTGCTGCTACCTCTTCTCTCTTCTTATTTAATCCGAATATCACAATGTTTCTCTTGTTTTGGGCTCTCTTCAGGTACTCTAGTTCTATTTTTAGTTTGCTATTTTCCTTTTCTAAATTTGTCACACTATTTTTCAAATCATCAATTTTTAGTAGAAGTCGTGTTTCACTAGCTGCGATGCTATTTTTTATTTCGGTCCGGCTGGTCAGGATCTCTTCACGAATGATTTCAATTACTTTTTCCAATTCGGTCATCTTATCCGTATATGACGACCTCAGAAAATATTTGCAGTCTGGCAATACCGCTAAGCAGAACGACCTGATATCAAGTAAATTTCAGGGTACAAAGTCCAGAAACGAACGAGACCAATTCAATAAGATGATTGTATACAGCCGCGAAAATAGTGGAAAACTTGATAGTACTCACTCGTATTATGTGAAGATATGTAATAATCGATTGTAGTTCTTCTGATTATTTTTAAATCGCTGGTAATTATAAAAATGAGTAATTGATAACTCCACTGATTAGACGTGGTTTATTTCAACGTTGCCACACTCACACATATTTTACATTGACAATCACGATGGAACCATCATATGGAATATTTAACTAAAAAGCTTCGGAGTATCCTATTTCGATTTAAGCAAGTAAGCCAATTTTTGAGCTTTAAATGTAAAAAAATACTGTACCACAGTTTGGTTGAGTCACACCTCAATTATGGGATTATTGGCTGAGGAGGAGTTTCAAGGAGCTATCTAAATGCCCTCAAAGTGTCTCAAAGGCGATTCCTCCGAATGATTCTCAACAAACCTACAAGATATTCAAGCTCACTACTCTATAATGAAACACAAATATTAGATGTTAGACAATTATACATTATTCAGATAGGATGCCATCAATATAAAAATAAATACAAATTTACCACTCACAATCATAGATACGCGACAAGATCGAATAATCAATACTGTTTACCAACAGCTCTTAAAACAATAGGTCAAAAAGGTTACTCCTACTTAGCACCCAAATTATTCGGGCAACGACCACAGAGAATTATCGATGAAACTTCTTTTAAACGCTTCAAAACCCAACTAGTAACATTTGTTAAAGAAACAGACAAAACAAAAATACACAAAATGATGGAATGCTGAATCAAAAACAGAAAAGAGTAAACTCATATACGAAATGTATGTCTGAAATACAATCATGTAAAAATGGATTTTTGTACAACTGTCATTAAAAGTGACACTTTTAATGATAGCAAACAATGTTAAAAACGATTGTTTACATAGCAGCGTGTTAAAAATACTTTTAACACTAGTGTTAAAAATATTTTTAGCACGCTGCTATGTAAACGTCTGCCATTCACAACAATCTTTTGATTATTTGAATACTAAAATGCATTTTGAATTTATTGTCATTGCAAATTCGCTCGTTTCATTATCAAAATAGGGAAGTTGTACAAAAAACATTGTATGGTATTTGTGTTAAAAGTGATTTTATTTTGTTCGTGAAATTGTTCAATTCGCTCCGCTCATTTCATAAACGTTTTCACTCACAAAATAAAACCTCACTTTTAACACTCATATCATAAATAACTATTATATTGTTTTTTAACTGCATTTTTTGTTTTTTTTAAATTTTGACACACCAGCCTATATTCACCACATACAAGTATGTACAATAGGTACTTCTGTGGATGCCTAGATGTTTATTCAATTTTATTTGTATTTTATCACTGTATTTGTGAAATTTATGAATAAACGTTATTATTATCATTTTCATAAATATGTTAGGTATTTGTTAAACTGCTATTTAATAAAAAATGGTATTTCGCGAATCCGGTAATTTCGGAAAATTTCCTTTCAACTGAAGTGTTCTGGATAGTTCATCTACCGAAAAAGCATATTAGTACAATTTTAGCTAAAACAGTTTTCATTTGCAACGAGCTCAAATGCACTGTTATATAATTTTTTTTATAAGTCCGACACTGTACATTATTTTTGCCTCCAAATTTATAGTCATGTTGAGGACATGTTAAGTTATTAGCCCTGCAAAAAAAAATAAATCGCCCAAAAAACAAAATATTTTCAATCAAAAAAACTCCTTTATTTCGGCCCACAGTGTAGAATTAAAACAGTATTCAGACGAACGAATTCTTGTAGTTGATCTCAGCAATGGTCGCTACATGTGGCCGGTATCATCCACAAAATTGTCGTTGTTGGTGATTCAATGCAAAACACATGGACGACAGACCGCCTTCGCAATGCGAACTCCTCGTTTCTCCATACTGAAACTGATGAACACTACCGAACACCATTGTCGTTAATTGAAGTCGTCTTCAACGACAGATGACGACAACAAAAACACAACTTAATCGCGTCGCTGTGGTCCGTCTGAGTTTAGCCACAATCACATTAATGAAGTTGTCGTGACGCGTCGCTGTGGTCCGTCTGAGTTAAGCCTTACACGATTACACGATCTCTATAGATTGTGGTGTGCAAGGTGGTGCAAGGATCTTGGGATATGACCGATATTATGGTATTATTTCCACTGTTGTCAGATCTTTCCTTTTTCCGGGATAATAGTGAACTTTGTTATGTCGAATGGACATTTTTTTCCTTTTGGAGTGTTGGAGTGTCATAGTTTTGGAGTTCACATTATCTCCGCCGAAGTTGATATAATACATAACTGTTACAATAATAGCTTTGACGTTTTAATAGTAAAAGTGGGATATCTTCGATAACTAATATCCTAATTGAAATCCAATAACAAGATATACTGCCAGTAATTTAGTGAAAAAGTCTAACGAAACTGATTCAGATGAAACTAGATACATCCCAACTGCTTGGAAAAAAGCCAGAATCTTCTTTATTCACAAATCAAGTGAGGATTATTCCCAGGCAAAGTCATTTAGGCCAATAACTCTGTCGTTTTTCATGTTTAAGGCAATGGAAACCTATTGATAGGCATGTTAGAGACAACTTCCTCATTGAAAAGCATCTAAAACTATAATCAGCATTCTATCAAACAGGAAAATCCTGTAAAATTGTCTTACACCAACTGGTTCCCTTGAAAATCAAGCATTCCATAATATAGAAGGAGGGTTTGGTCACACCTTCTTTGATTCCATGATAGCTGTTCCAAGGGAGGAGTGTTATCACCTTTGCTCTGGGACCTCGACATAGACGATCTCCTGAAGGAATTGAACAGATACGTGTTATACACCCAGGGGTATGCAGATGATTTGACAATTTATGTATGTTTGTACTGCAAGCACCAAACGCGATAGCGAGCGATCGCGCAGATATAGACTCTCCCACCTAAATTATGATTGGATAACGATAATGAGCCTCTTGCCGGTTAGTGTCGTACCTATAGCACAAAAACTATTCAGACAATGCCACACGCCAACAGAATTGGAGGACAACTAATGATACGCCTCTGTACAGAGTATTTATGTCTTGCAAAAGCTGTAGTGGGAGGTAACATTGAGAATGAGTTTGTGCGCATGGCCAACACGTTTGGCACTTGCAATATGTATATTTAGTGCAGGCCATTTAAAACAAAATCACCCGAATAGAGGGAATTTTGGAGCACAACAGATATCGAGATGCGGTTTTCTGCATTGTGTTCGGGAAGGTTCCAGAAAATACTGGGGAAAATGTGGGTTAGCACTTTTTTGAAAAACGTCATTCCAATTACATCACTATTTTCACCATTATGGGAAGGATTGGAAACTCGTAAAAATCGTTCGGAAATCGTTACTCGGGAGATTCCACTTTCTGATTTACCATTTCCTACAGAGCTAGCCCCGAGAGCCCCTGAGGAGATGTAATGCCAGAATTGAATTTAGCATCTCCGAAAACTCCTGAGTCACGATTTTTGAGTCAATTCCATGGACTCTGTAATTTCTCCCCCAATTCACCCCCCCTGGATACCCCTGCAGGGTCACCCCGAGAAATTCTGATGCCAGAATGGAATTTGGTATCCCCGAAAACCACCGAGGAACCAGTTTGGAGCGCTTCCCATGGACTATGCAATTTCCCCCCAGAATGAACCCCGGATACCCTTGCAGACGCACTCCTGAGCGCCCTCGGGTAATTCTAATACCAGAATCGAGTTCGGCATCCCTAAAAACCCCCGAGTAACGATTTTTGAGCCATTTACATGGACTATGCGACTTCCCCCCATAATGACCCCCCGGATACCCCTGCAGAGGCGCCCCCGGGATATTCCAATGCCAAAATTGGATTCAGCATCCCCGAAAACCCAGTAATGAGTTTGAAGCGATTTTCAGGGACGCTGCCATTCCTCCCCCAATTCACCCCGCGCACCCCCACAGAGCCACCCCCGTGCACGCCCAGGTAATTTTCCGGCCCAGAAGGCGGTTTTTAAAAAAGTGCTGACCCACATTTTTCCCAGTCTTTTCTGAGACCTTCCTAAACACAATGCAGAAAACCGCAACTTGATATCTGTTGTGCTCCAAAATTTCCTCTATTTTTCTAAATGCCCTGGACTAATTGGGGTGATATTCACTGAGACCTGAAGATCTATTGAGCCCCTTTACTTCTCCAGAGTCTCAGAGTAGCTCCTTCATTTCTATTTGTAGGATGCCTACAGGATTTAACTTATGTAAATATTCCCCAAGTAACAAAAATTTATATATAAAAGTTATAAACACCTTTATAAAATCACGTTTGGAAGGTAAATGGTGCCTTAAAATGTGAAATAAGCATATATACAGAGCTTATTCAGCTGTTATAACTCTAAATAGGTCCACGTTAGGCAACCATTTCATAAGGGTATTACGAGCAACTGCATTATAACTGTTTTATAGTACTTCTATGATATTCTTATGAAGGTTTGAAATACCCTTTATACGACGTTTATATATCCTGTCCTCCAAACCGCAGTAGTTATGGACACTCTTATAAAGTTACTGTTTAAGGACCACATAAAGGTAATTTAGAAGTTAATATACCATTTATATGACGTTAACAACTACATCATCAGAAACAAGATTTTCAGAAGAAACCATAATACTTATATAACTTCAATATTGCTGAATAATAGAAACATCAATTATGTATTTAAAACTAATGCAACTGTCAATCTGCTTCGCCAATTTAAGTAGGTATGGCGTCTATCGCACACTACTACATTGTCTTAACTTCGGCGATATAGTGAAAAGGGACACAGGAGTACCTGAAAACTGGCATGCGAAGCAAATTTTACTGTGAAAATAGATTACGGTACCTCGAAAAAACACAACGTTTTTTTAAAAGCGATAATTACAGTTTTCCAGACAAAACTAATTTCTGTGAGTAGAGCAGCTTATTTTGGTACATAATTGTTATAAAATTGTTCAGAATTATTCATTTTCAATCAAAATTGAATTCTCGCAATTAGATTGCAATATGGCGGTAATGGAAATGAGAAAATGCAAACCGCTAGTTGGCTAGTTCAATAGTTTTATGAAAGGAATTTAAGAGCTTATATTACTTTATTAACTCCTCAATATAGATAGTTTGATAAATGTATCTATTTTAAGTTAACGCCTCTTTACAAATAATCGGTGTTGCCGATCTACTTGCCGGTTATTATCAAGTCTGACATAGTTATACATTTTGTATTATTACAATGTCTATAATAGCAAAATATTTTTTGTTAATAACTGTAGGTCGTTAATTAAAATTTTCTGTAGTCTATATTTTATTTCTTCCTCTGGTGACATTTTATTTATTATTTTCAAAGTTATTATATGTATCTATCTGGGGAATTAACTTAACGTTTGTCAACACTGTTTTTTCTAACCGGCATGAGCCGCCACTTGGTTTCTCCTCCGTCAAGAGCAGTGGGAATTGGAGTTAGTCCTGACCAAGTCTACTCTCTTATTTCGCTAAAAGGGGATATAATCGTTCCATTATAGTGGTTTAAACTACAATTTTTGAAATTGTAGGTGGTATATCTTTGATTAAAACCGCTTTTATTGGATTTTCAATCCCGTTATGACAATATTCCCCCAAATCAATTTTTTTTACACTTATGCTAGGTGGTGTTTGTGAAAAAGTTCTTGGATCCTTCGGTAACGCTGCACTTGACAATCGGTTGTTAACAATATTTAAGAGTTCTTTCAGAGCAGTATGCTTCTACTCATGCCGTACTTACTGCCCACGATCTTAATTTCGTTCTGAACTGATAGTTTAACTCAAACTTAGACATCATTTGAATTTTTTCCCTCATATTAGCAATTTTACCTTTTATCTTGCGTTTAAAGTTACCACTTTTCTTAATATTTTTCCATTTTTTGGAATCTCACTCATGATGACAATGTACTAATTGAATAGCACTTACAGAACTTTTCAAGCCTAGGTTAAACTTGTTATATAGCACCGCTATTGAGCTGCAATATTTTATAAAAGTATCACGTCTCTTTCTAAATAATTGTCAGAAAACGACATCTGATCCCGTGGAGTTTATCAACGCTATTTTGCTTAAATCACCAAAATATTATATAAATCGATTATATAAACGTTTACAAAGTATACTATAAAGTCTGTACTTAAAAGTGTAAAGAATATGCTTCTATATTGCTTAATGGTCATCATAGAAAGGTGTATAAACCAGTTAAAAAACTGTTATATAGAGGTCTTCTAATTATGTTCTAAGATCGCTTTTATCACAATATAATAGAACTAACTAGTAATATAAGCAAATTGGTATTCCAGAGTTGTCTAATAAAACAAATAAGCTTTCCGTGAAACCGATATAAACCAGTAACATAACATTTTGGTAATTAAACGGTTACCAACATGTTACTTGGGTCATCTCCTATCTAGTAATCTGATAGGTGCTATGCCCTACAATTCTGAATTGCTGTACAATTCGCAAGTATGTGGATGGAGGTTTCTTCTTCCATGCCACAGAATCTAGCTCCTCCAATTTCTACGGATAGTCAGAGGTTGATGTGCTTAAATCTACGTTTCAATTGGCCGAGAACATCATCTGACTTGTTAAGTCTATAAAAAAAAACACTTACATGCTGTCCGACTGATGGAATATACGATACTGCATAATCATCTGGATAATTATTTATCATCACTGACAAACCGGTGTGATGCCCACAAGTTGACATTCTTTGAGGTTTTTCTGGAATTGCATCGCCACGATTTCTAAGATATTTATCAACAAAAATACATACTATCAAAAACTTATTTTGTGGAAATAACTTGTGAATTTATTTATACAGGGTGATCTATTAGTGCGATTGAGTCCAATATCTTTTAAATCCTCATTGATATATGAAGAGGAAATCGACTGATGGTAGTCGGCCTAAAGGCTCATATTTTAAAATAAGCCGTCAAAGAGCGCCGTGACCGGTCAATGTTACATTCTTATCAATGGGACCAGTCACGTAACTATAGCTTTTTCATGGGGGGGGGTTTTGGTTTTTTTTCATCTGATAGGTTCAGAAGGAGAAAGCTCTATTGAAGGCGCCGCCAAAGGCAAAAAAAATCGAGTGCCACGCATTAAAGCAATTTTTCAAGTAAAAGAAATAATGTTTTTTTTTTTAAATTCTTTGTTCGACTTGGCTACATCTAAAAGTATTTTTAAACATCGTTTTTCGTTTCGCTCCCTTCTGCTGAAAGGGTTATAACCATGTCTCTTCGCCGGCACCACCTCAGCCTCTTGGGCGTATTGTGGATTCTCCTAATGTTCTGACTACAGCCTATTCAGCCAATCCGTTCCCTGTATTAGCTCATACAGGTTCTTTGCTGGTTGGTTGTAGAAATCTTCTGGAGCCATTTGGGGTCTTCCATATAGTTTTTGCCTCCTGTGGTCCAGCGTCTGACAGTTGCATAATATGTGCAGAGATGTTGCGGTGTCCTTTTTGCATCTTCTGCATGTGAGGTCTCCGTTATACAGTCCTATTTTGTTCAGGTGCTCCTTTGTGGAAAAGTGTTCCGTAAGGAGCCCGTTATAGTGCGTAGTTTGTTCCTGCTCAAAGAGCAGTTCTTTTGCTACTTTTTCTGATGGTTCTTTCATGAATTTCTTCCTATGTGTTTGCCTGGGTGTATTCTTCCAGTGTTTTTTGTGTTGTTCTTTTATCCCCACCCTTTTAACCATGACCTAGTGGAGCATCTGGGGATGCCCACAGATGGTTCGGGTCCGTTCATCAGTGTTGACGATCCTGCTCTTGCAAGTTCGTCAGCTTTTTCATTGCCAGCGATTCCTTTGTGACCTGGTACCCACTCCAGTGTTACACTGTTCCGAGTCGCCAGTCTTCTAAGTTCTTCGCCGCATACCCATACCAGCCGAGATGTTACCTGTATATTAACTTGGGAGCACCTGTTTAAAAAAAATTATAGATGATTGAAAATTGAAGCTTTCATTGAAACAGAAAACTAATCTCACAAAAGTAAATTCAACCTCTTTCTTCTTTCAGCTAAGTTATTCACAATTGTTGAGGAATCTGTTTCTATTGCCACATCCCGATGAATACTCATAAGCGCTAATCCTGTAAGCCGTTCGTCTCCCATTTTGTTCCTTAAATACGTTTTCAGCCGTTTAAGTGTGGAAAAACTACGTTCAGCCGTGGCAGTTGAAACTGGAAGTGTTGCCAAGATTTGAAGAAGCTTCTTAATCGTTGGGAAATAAAGTTCATCACATCGATCCATAGCTTCTAAGGCAATAGAGGGCTTTTCTTGATTGCACCAGTGGTTGTGCCAAAGCTCATACTCGCTTACCACAACTTTCTTTTCAGCTTCACTAAGAAATATTTCCCCCATTCTTGAAATACATCTCTTTGCTTTGACACTATTTTGGGTCAGGTCAGGTAAAATCAACTGAATTCCTGAAATTGTTTCTTCGTGGGGCTTAAAACGAGCTTCAATTTCGTTGACTACATGTTCGATAAATGGGTAAAATATGTTCCGCCGATAGTAAACTTCAGCTGTGTCCCCTGGTACATTACTGCGGTTAATTTGTCTTCCAGTTACTCTTGGAACACTTATATCAACTGAACTTATAACTTTTTTCACACTTGGCAGGCGCAACTACTATAAGTACTTAGAAATTCAGTTTCTCAAAGCTTCAGATCCAATATTGATGAAAAATATATTATTTGTATTTCGTAATTCGTATTAAATGTAATTCAAATATTGCGGCAGTATGCTAATAAAAAATTATTGTATTTTCTTTGGGGGGGGGTTTGAACCCCCAAACCACCCCCCTTATATACGTCCCTGAATGGGACACCTTGTATTTCACTTCAAATTTGAATTCTGCTTGTCTGAGCCATAGATAACATAACACTGTCTGAGCTATTACAATAATAAGTTATACAGCGTATTTGAAAAGTTCTTTAAACGTCAAAATTTAAAATTAATCATTATTCACTAGACCTGCTTCCACATCCAAGACAATATACAGGACGAGTCCAAACTCTTATACATCGGTTTCTCTATTTTTTAAAATGGATCACCCTGTACTTCGTATCGTCAATTGAAGTTACCGTTCTATACTTGT
This sequence comes from Galerucella calmariensis, assembly GCA_910591675.1. Lineage (NCBI taxonomy): Eukaryota > Metazoa > Arthropoda > Insecta > Coleoptera > Chrysomelidae > Galerucella > Galerucella calmariensis. The sequence goes on from CAJUYG010001984.1 coordinate 43,557, forward strand.
TTAAGTATTCTCTTTACCCAAACTTGATGGTTTTGTGATATTTCAATATTATGATGAAAAAATGCAGCAATACAAAATTTATTAAAATCAAGTTAGCTAAAAAAATCTATAGTGGAAGTGGCTCTACATTAGCTCACTAACCTTTTGGAAAGTCTGCCTTATTCAATCTTTCATATCGTCTGCTGTAGTGACATGTACTTTGTACACTCGATCTCTAACATAACCTCAAAAGAAAAAAATGAACTTTATTGGTGCCCAAAGATCGGGTCCTACTCGTCCAATCCAGCTTCCAGGAAACATATCATTCAACTCTAAGAGTTCATCCATATCTCAAATGTGGTTTTTGAAACAAAAGAGGTTCAATAAAACACGAAGTCCAAACCACAATCTTTTAATA